>VYZW01041225.1:0-15463 GCA_013401315.1 Balaeniceps rex | reverse complement strand
CCATCTGCCGCCAGCATGCCCGGTGCCGTGTAGACCTCCTCATGATTAAAAAACCCCAAATTCCAGCGATGGCACCAGCCTCTGAGCCACGTGTTTATCATATGAGTTTTCCTGTTCCTTTCAGTATTCTTCCCTGCCACTGACGGGATAGAGGAAAACGGTACCTGTGCTCCTGATCTTTCAACCAATCGCCCCAGTGCCCTGAAGTCCCTTTTGATGGCTTTTGGGCTCTTCTCTGCAACCTCATCGCTGCCAGCCTGCATAACCAGCAGAGGGTAATAATCAGAGGACCGAACCAGACCGGGGAGTGTCCTAGTAACATCTCTAACCCGGGCCCCAGGGAGGCAGCAGACTTCCCTGTGGGAAGTCTGGCTGGCATATTGGGCCCTCTGTTCCCGACAGGAGGGAATCACCCACATTGTGGTAACCTCCAAACCAGTCGTAATTCCTTGCACCACACTACCGCAGCAGCAAGAGCTTGTTTGACCAGGGCGCAGCCTGCAGCAGCTGCTGCTCCCTCTTCCCTCAAAGCAGCTGCTTGACTTTGCATCCCTCATCCTTTACCCTGGCCTGGTTATTCTCAACTGATGGTTAGCAAACAGACTCTGAGTCCTTTTATTGTTGATGTGACTCAAAGACTGAAAAGGAGGATCAGACACACCCTTTCCATGAAAACCCTGCTGCTGGCTTGAAGTTGGTGAAATCACTGCTCCAGGGCTTCGGGACTTGATGACGATCATTGTGGGTTTAATGACTGCAGCTTCACAGGGCTGAGGCCACATGTGAGAAACATCTGGGCACGTGCTAGTGCTGTACGTAATCCTGGCTGCCCCTAACTCTCCAAGGATGCCGTGGCACTAGATTTGATGTGCATCAGATATTCCACTGTGCCGTGCATCCTGTGCTGAAGAATTTTCATGGTGCATTTCCATGACTCACTTTTCGTGCCAGCTGAATCATCTGTGACATTACTATTTGTTTTCTTGCCATGGTGCAGAAACATCCTCTTTTTCACTCTCTGTGGAACAGTTCTAACAGTAGCTCTTGCAGAACAGAAGGAATAGGCAAAAAGATCCAGAAATCAAGGTTTCACACAGTGGTGTCCTTCTTTCTGCTCTTTGCATGCTGTTTTGCCTGCTGAGTATTAGCTCCAGCGGATTTTGCTATAACTCTCCTTTTTGCAAACACCCACTCGGTATTAGGCCTTACCTACACTCGACTGTTTTCCAAGTTTGGAACTAGTTAGCAATGTACTTGCCTCTGAGCATGGTTTGTATCTGCACAGTAATACTTGTTTCGTTACCATGGCAGCTCACAGTGACTCATGCTGCCAGAGGCCTGGGCTGAAGTTAGCAGGCGGCTTCCCCCGCCCTCCCTGTAGCCAGCTCAGCACACTGTTGTTTTGCTAGATCTTCTCCCCACAATTGCATAACTCACCAGTCGTGTTCGCATTCCTCTGGCTCTGTCCTGGGGACAACCCCGGGACACGCTGCCCTGCTTACCGCTGTTTTCACCCCGGTGCATGCATTCGCTGGGAGCACGGAGCTGTGGCTTCCCTTGAAGGCTGTTATCGGAGATGGTTACCCAAAGCGGTTAACGAAGGTACCGCAGACTGAGCTAACCTGTGGGTTTGTGGTTGAACACAAGAAACCAAAGCAGATGATCACCATGGCCAGGACTGTGCTGACAGACCTGATCTGAAGCTTGCTGTTCCCTTCAAGAGTCTTTTGGGGGACATAAAAGGGTTCCTACAGATCCCTAATATATATATATAGCAGGATCTATTCCTGCCATACTCATGTATCCAGCCATGGCTAGTACAGGGCAAAAACCTGTTGTTCTACCACGCAGGAGTATATCCTCTTAGAACAGGTTACTCTTATAGTGGAGTTGTAGAGAAAAATAGGATTTACCAGCACTGCATTCAACACAGTGGCTTGATAGTGAGGAAAGATTTCTTACAAAGGCAGATTGATTCTTGTGTAGGGTGCTTGTGTGAGTATGGTGATTCCTGACCTCGTTGAGTGGCAGGGGGAACTCAGACATGTCAAAGTTTCCAAATACAGTAACTCAAAATCCCTGCATTTTCCCTTTCAATCAAGACCCGACTTCTTTTCACCTGGGATGTCTCAATTTTGATTATTCTCTGATTATTCATTGGGACTTGAGCAAAAGCAGGACAGAAAATCTTGGATTTGAAACAAGCAAAGAGGAAGAAAAAAACCCATCATCAGCAGCAAGTTCAGGAAAGAGTATCAATTCTTCTCACATTGCAGAACAGCGAAGAGGCATCATCCTTTTTTTCCTGTATAATTTTTGAGCCTGTCTTCTTGCAACTGGAAGTGTTTAAGAGATCCCTGTTATTTCGATGTGTTTATTGATACACTTCAGCACTTGAAGAAAGCTTTGCCTCTAGAAGTCTCACTTGCAGTCACTTTCTTTTGAATCTATTATTGGCAAGTTGAAAATGTAGGGTAGAGCATGAAATGCTTGCTGACGTCTAGCAGTGAAACTCAGCTATTGCAGCTGTTCTCAGGGCTGAGAAATGCTGAATAACATCGGTTAATACTTTGAGGGCAACATGCTAGGGAAAACACAGATCCATATCCAACAGGCTCAAATCAGCTTGTAGTCAGATACACACACGCAGTGTACTTGCAAACCAGAATGCCTCAGCACTGTAAGACTGCGTTGTTAAATGCACGATCAAGATAGCACGCTGTGTTTGTTTTGTGCGTGCAGGGCAGAGATGAATGAGCAAACACAATGCAATACATGTGTGCATGTATATACATTATATAAGGCCAGTCAGACTCAAGCTCTGGCCTCTGGCCCTCAGTGGTCCTTGCCTGCCTTGCAGCATGGCAGAGGTGTGCAGCCCTGCAGCAAGCAGTACTGCTGGAGGTAAAGCATCCCAAGAGGTAGCTCTGGCCTTTGGATTATATGTAGGATTAATGTATATTAATCTCCCCAAAAGCACAATGGCAGGCAGGAAACACCATTAACCTAATCAGATAACAGAATGGAGCCATGAGACAGAGGTGACACCCATTCTAGTGAGTCACCAGAAAGGCTCTTTGGCTTCTCTTACAGACAGATGTGCTGCACAGGGGACTTCTTACAAGCTTTCATCCTAAATAGCCAGAGAAGGGTTGAACTGAAAAAGAATTAGTGTTCTGAGGAATGAGAGGAAAAGGAAAAGCTCATAAAATAGAGAAATGGGCTTTCTGAAAAAAGAGAGGAAAGGCCCTAGGGTAGTGATGAGAAGAGAATATAGACGTGCTTTCTTATTTTGCAGAAACCTGGCTTTACACATCTCAACCCCACTGGCTAATGGCAGTTTGGTTATTTCAAGCAATCTCCCATCCTCCTACGTGTTCACATGTTCCTGTCAGAACTGGTCAAAATGTTTTAACTGATTTTTTTTTTTTCTGAGAAGAAATGCAAAACAAACATTGTGACAGAAAGGGTAATTTTGGGCAGAATGATTTGTAATGTAAACAGAGTCCAACAAGAAATAGCAGCATATTTGATTTCATCTTTGTTATGACAAAAATCTGAAGTTTGCCTAACCTTATTTTCTGCAGAAAAGGACCAAGAAGGACAAAAAGAAAGGAAAGTGCTTTTTTCCCCTCTTTCTGACCCAACCCCAAAGTTATTTCTCTCAACTGCAAATTTTTCATCCAGCTGAGCCATGCAGTAATGTTTTTCTCCACCCAATTTTTTTAGGGAACCGGGTCAATAGTTTAGTTTCCAGTTACAGACACACAAGAACTATTTCCTGACCTCATTATCCTGAGGAAAGGAATAACATTATCCTCCTGCTCTCGTTGGGAGCACCTCCACCCAGGCATGGGCAGGATGCATGGGGACAGCCATGCTGCACCCCAACTTGCTCTTGCAGGCTGTGAGTCCCAGCAAAAGGCCTCCAACAAGGCACAGAGGAAAACCTGAACATCTGGAGCAATTTGCATGATGCAAAGGTGAAGTTGTGGATGATACCATCAGAAGTAGACGGCAGGTGGCACCCATGGGTTAGCGCAGGGCTTGCTCGGGGTGAGCACCAGCTAGGCTGGGCAATGCCTGCAGCTAGGGTTTAGGTTCATCACCTTGAAGAGGTAGAAGAGCAGGGAAATACGCTCTTTTGATTGCATGCAGGGACATCTATGTGTCCTGGGGCTGCTCCCCACAGGCCACTCAGGCTATTCCCATCACATTTTGTTAGCCTAGGGATCAGTCAAGGGGTGCCCACAGCAAGCAGAGGTGTTGTGCCAGGGAACAGCAAGGGCACTGCTACCTAAGGGATGGGGAAGCAAGGGGGACACCATGACTGGCAGGAAAGGACCAGCCCCAAGGTACCTGAGTAAGGAGAGCAGGAGGCAGGCAGGGTCAGCCAAGAGTCCAATCATCAGGCACATTCACAGCAATAAGGTAGGCTTGAAATCAAACTGAGAAATCAATCCATAGGTCAGGATTGATCCTGGTGAGGTCTGACCAGGGTCAGACTCAGGCAGGTGATCCCCAGGCAGGTCCAAGGTAACAAAACAGACCTGAGTTCAAGCTGAGAAATCAGTCTGGATCAGGATTCAGGTCAACAGGGTCCATAGTTAGGTACAAGTGTAGCTAGGGCTGAACTAGAGACTAGCATCCCAGGAGCACAGCTCAAACAAGGACTAAGGGTCCTGGGCTGAGCTTAAATAGGTTCTCAATCCCATGGGCAGATGTGGGTGGGAGTCCCAGGTGGGGCTGCTCAGGGCTGTTAGTGCCCCAGGACTTGTCACCCAGTCTGCAGGGGTAGGTTGCTCAAGAGGTAGAAAACCTTGTGCCATCCCCAAAGCATTGTGCACTATTTTTTACATCAAGGGACACCTCAGTGAGGCATGTGGTCCCTCACCTCATCAGGGCTGTATTTGGCCGTGTCACCCTGGCTCTCTGCTCTTCCCTCCTGGCCTCATGGTTCCCGGTCCCAGCTCCCCCATGATGTGTCTCTTCCTAAAGGAGCACCCACATACAAGCGTCACTGTGGGGGTGCTCAAGCCTGGTTTTAGGCGGCTGGAGGCAGCCCAGTGACCCAAACGTCAATGACAGCTGTGCTATCATGGCTTTGCATCGACCGCAGTCCTCTTGCTGCCTCCCCCTGGGTCCCAGGCGCACGCAGCCAACCAGGCAGAAATGCCAATACGTTTGACTAAATGCCAATGATTAAAATGAAATGAAGATGATCAGTCTTGGATCATTACGGGGACAACAGAGGAAACAGCCTGGACAGGAGTTCATTAATGAGCTGACAAAGAACAGCCTGCAGCAGCATAGATTGCTTATGATAGTGGGCAGTGGCGGACCACGTGTCATGTGTGCTGGTTATCGCATCGTACATGACACTTATGTTCAGCATCCCCTATAGGTCAGCCTTTACCAGCTAAATCAAAATTAAATGTATTAGCTGGCCTTTACAATATGGTAAATGATACAATTAGCTCAGCTCAACCTATTTTCCTAATCTGGTGTGATGCAGGTCAGATTAGACACGTGCTTTTTTCTAGCCTTAATGGCTCTCTTGTCTTCCTCTGGTCAGGCTTTCTGAGATGGGGCTGTCTGTGCTGGCCTGGGGTACATTTATTTTAGCCAGTGATGCAATGGTTAAATAAAAGTAATTCAATGAAACCTGAGGCTCCCTTCTTCCTTGAGAGTATGACACCTAAAATAAATACCAGTCATAAGAAAGAATTGTCCAGATTCTTTCTGGGAAAAAAAAAAGTCTAGCCATGAGGGCAGTAATAGGTTTTAATGGCCTTGAGGCAGCCTCACCTGGGACCTCCACACACATACCCTCTGCCCATTACTCCAGGAGCCCCATATAAGCTCAGAGCCAGGAAATTGCTCTTGGTTTGAGTTGGAGTGCGGGTGAGTCTGTTCTAGCTTAGGCTGGCATTTCTGGGGTGGGATCTAGATGTCTTTGTAGATAGCCCTATCTTCTGCCTTGCTGCTCCTGGATGAATCCCCAATACCAGCATCTTCACTGGGGCTGCTTGGATCCTGCAGGATGCTCCCTGTTGATGAGGTTCCCACCTGTGCCTCGGTCACCTCTGTCTCTTGGTTCAATCCCACTGCTGATGCTCACTGGCACTTAGAGATGGCAGTGGGTTTGATGTCATTAAGGGCCAACTTTTCTTCTGCTGGAAGAGGAGGGATGGTGCACGGGGCAGCTGAAAACCTTCTAGAACCTCATGTGTGATGTGCAATCCAGATCCAGAAACCTTATTGCACGTGACTGGGGATAGCCAAAGTGTCTGAGTGAACTGGAATAGCCAAAAAGCATCTGTTTATAACCCCCAAGAACTGGATTCAGGGCTGGGGCTGTGTTGGTCAGTTCCATGCCCTGCTGAGGCCTGGAAATTAGCAGAACTAGGGATTTCTCATGGAGGCTTTAGGCTGTGTGTGTGTTGGGGATAATGTTTGGGCTTCAGACTTTTTTGCACCCTTGAGAAACAAAAGCTACTGAGGAAGCTGCAGTGGAGAGGGCTTAGGAAAAGCTTCTGGATGCAAATGCAAAAAGAAAAGCAATTTCTGAGCAGAATAATTTTTTATCAATAGGAGAAAATGAACAATGGGGGATAGCAGTGAGTGACCATGGGCTCAGCTGAATATCTTCAGTATCTCACCTACAAAAGCTTGGAGGAGTGTCAGTAGGGGAGGTTTAATTGATGGCAAGCATTATGGCTGGCTCAGAATTAGAGATGCTCCAGACTAAGCAGGGAGAACTTTTTTATAACAGAGAAACAGATGTGCATTGTGAAAGATGACTATGATTCTTCGGGCATTTCTGAGTTAGATAGCAGTAAAATTCCAACAAAAAGCAATTTTGCTTTAATCAACTATATAACAAAGCCCCAACATAGTAAAGAACAGAAGGCATCAGAAGATAGGAAATTGTCAGCATTGCTGGAGCTGAAAGATAAGATTGTACTCCCTACAGCTACACTAAAAGAAGATAAATTATCCATAGGGGCAATTCAGAAAGAAAATAATGTACAATTAAAGTTGTTTGAATTACAGTTTTAGGAAAGCATGGGCGGAGGAAAAAGCCAGCTTCAGTGGAAATTCTGAAACCTCCTTCCCATGTGATTTTAGAAAGCAGAACTAGTTTTGGAAAAAAAGATAATAAACTGGGCAGGACAACCCCTAAAGAAGAGCAAAGGATGTGTTAAAAAGGACCTTATAGAGGGATGCTGAGCCCGGGGGATGTATGCATGGAAAGTGAACTGGCTCTGAGCTTGCCAGGAGCAAGAGGCAGGTCTGGGAAAGACTGAAGAGTGGCAGGAAGGCTGGAAATCTCATCTCCGGAGGTCCTTGCCAGCAGTCCTGGCTGGTTTGCCTCTCAAAGCCTGTGGTTGGGTGGGTGGTGGAGGACGGCTGTGCTCTGGCAAGGCTGGGGTGCTAGGAGCAGTGGTGGGTGCTTGTGCAGCTGCAACCAGGAGTGTCTCTGCACCCTGCATCCCCTCCCCATGGTCTCCAGGCTCCAGCACACAGTGTTGTGCCCTGTGATGCTGGTGGGCTTTGGGAATGGTTTCCAAACTTCAGATAAACCTCGGTCACGAGGCCATGTGGTCTCCAGAAAAAGCAGATGAGGAGGGTGCAGAGGTATGTGGTTATTTCAGGTTTCTGCTGACATCTGCCCTTCTTCGGGCTCAATTTGAGCACAGCGCAAACAAACCACAGGCTAAATGTTAAAAAAAAAAAAAATGCTGCTAGAGGAGTGTGTTTGCATGAGCTCAAATAACTGTCCTGAAGCTACCTGTATTCCTGATGGGGCTTTGCCTGGGCAGTTTGCTCAGGTCAGGCAGGGCAGGTAGGACCTGTGGCCGCATCCTCAGGTGGGTCCTGCTGTGGGTCAAGGGGGTCTGTGCTGCAGACCTCCCCTGAGGCCCATCAAACCACTGCAAAAGCATGGGGGAATGAACAGCTGATCTTCAGTTTGTCATGACAATGTCTTTGCCTGGCTCTGTGAGTGGGAATCTCCTTGTGGGACTGTTCCTAAGCAGGCGGCAGGATATTTGGGAGAAAGTCGGTGTATCCCATGCTGCAAGATACCCTAAAAAGCTGACGGTTCCTCTTGCCGTCCCACCAGCCACCTGTCGAGGAGGCCCAGCTCCAAACAGATGGCACTGGGGAGGACTGCGATGGGGATAATGGTGCGAACGTGGCATCTTGTGCATGATACATTTGACACATTGCCATGGGACAGCTGCAATTTATAAGCCTAAAGCATCAGCCGCAGACAAGCTTCGTGGTGACTTCTGCAGTTGCTGTACTCCCTTCCTTGCTGGCAGCTCTCTTGGAGGAAGGGGAGAATGAGGAGGAGGATGGTGCTGAGATGGAGGAGCTGCTTTGGGAAGGGCTTTTCTTGGAAAAAGCTCTGTTCTGTGCAGCACAGGGTGGGCTCCAAGAATGTGTGGGTGAGTGAGTCTGGAAATGTGGTGCACTAGTGCTCGGCTTCCTGAAATCAGCTGCTCTGGGAGCAGCAGCATGGGGGTTATTCCCTCTCAAGGCTTCATTTTCCTGTGGATCATCCCTTTCCCAGCATTGTAATAACTCCTTCTCCCCCGTGACTTCTCAGGACAGCTATGGCACAGATTATGGGTAGGATGGAGCAGCTGATGGGCAGCCAGGACATGTGCTGCAATGCCAGCTGCTGCCACCCTGGGCTGCATGTGTTGCTCTGGCTCCTTCTGCTTAATTTCTACCCAAGCTGGTAGGAACCAAACCACCCCTTAGGCTTTGACCTCATTTCAGACTTAGGTAAAGTTTGCTAGTGCATTCCTGGGGAAAAGAGGGACAGCCAGCAATGTGATCAGCACTTAGTCTTCCCAGGAAACTGGGCTTAAAAGGGATATTTGGTGTGTCTAACAGCAGGGATACTAATGGCATTATGGTCCCTTTACTTTAGGGATGCTGCTGTGCTGTGGAGGTTTTTGCTGGAGCGGTGGGGATACTGCACAGGAGAGGTCCGGGCTGGGTGTCCATCTGCAGGCTGACAGCAGGCTCTGCCTTAGAAGCTCATGCAGAAGATGGTGAGCAACGACCGGGTGGTGGAGGTTGCCAAGCGTTACCTGCTGCCCATGGCTCTGCCAGGTCCTGCATGGTCTCTGGTGGGCATCTCCCAGGCAGGAGGCGAGGTCCAAAGAGTATTAAGGATGTAATGCAGCCTCAGACTCCCCACTGGTTAGATCAAGTCAGCCCCATGGCTGATTAGGTTACATTTTGTGGGAGAATAGCATAAAGCTTTGCATTAGCTCAGTCGTGCCCTGCTATAAGGTTTGGCCAACTTCACATAACTTGTAATTGTAAATAGAAGTGCTGAGTCAACCATTAAGAGTCTGCATTGAGAGTCTGCACAGATTTTGGGCAAACCTGGTGCTTGTGTGCACACAAATTGTGAGCAGCACACATCCTTTGCAGCATATCTTGGGTGTAAGCAGGTTGAGTACCTAATGGCCCAGGCAAATCTGTGTTCTGTGTGGTTTGTTCTTCACTGGTGCATGATCTTTTGAAGTTCCGCATGGCTGGACTGTGGTGTCACTGCTTTCCTTGGGACGTGGTGATTCTGTCTTGCAGTACTACAGCTTTACTTTGGCTCTGCCCAGGTAAATTAGTCTGCTTGATTTCCCTTGCATGTGCATTTGAGGTTGGCTGTGCTGTTGCTGCTGTGCTGCCTACATGGATTTTGCTTATTGTTGCAATGTGGGCTTTTGAGTTTATTGAAGAAAACACCTTAAGAAAAGGCTTTAGAGATAAAACTTTTTTTTTTCCTTCAAATCATGAATTGATGAAGCCATAGTGAAAGTAATCTTGCAGAGGTGTTACTGGGGAAAAGTCTTGTGACTTTTCTCTGATAAGAAAACACCTTACTAATATTTACAGATAGCTAGCCTGCTCTGAACTGCATTAATTTCCTGGGAGATCAAAACGCAGTACCTGCTTTGTAACTGAACCAGAAAACCCTGTGCTCCTGTCTGCTTTTCTGTGAACAGGCAGTCTGTCTGGTGCAGTCAGGAGACAGAGCCCACCATGCAGCGATGATGAGTGTGGGGACACTGGGTAAATGTGCTTGCTAGGGGTGATGGCAAGCAGGTAGGAGGTGGCCATGTGGCAGTGTTTGGAAAGATGCATCTGGTTGCTGTCATTGGAAAGCAACGAAAGCTGTGCAGGTTAAAGGGAGTATCCATCAGGTAAGAGGGGGAAATGCATGGATGTGACCTTTGAGATATCCCTGCTGTGAAATTCCTCCTGCCTCTGCGATGTGAAATTTGGGAGGGAGCTGCCAGTGCTATGAGACCTTCACCCCATGTCAGGGTGGACTCTGCAGCCCCCCATTTCTGCCCCCACCTCTGGCTCCGTCTATATTGAAGAGGACACATGGCAGGACCTGAGCTGGTGTGTCTGGTGGTCCCAGTCACTTGCAGGACAGGGAGATGTGTTTTGCAAAGCTGTCGGTGCTGGACTTGGGGCATTTCTCTGACCTCATGTTTTGCAGGTGCGATGGTCCTGCCTGCTCCCTTCCCGGCTGGCACCCACAGCCCAGCTAGAGGAAGACTGGGGGGACAGGCCTTGGCTATCCTGCAGTGAGGGTGGCTCTGGGACAGCAGAGGATGCTGTGGGGACAGATGAAGGCTCTGGCAATTCCTGGAGCTGAGCATAGAGGGGTGATGCCTTTGGGGGAGCAGTTCTCATATTTCTCAGATTTGGGGAAAAAGACTTTTTTCCTTCTTCATACTGTCCTTGCTGGCTGTTTGGTGATGATGAGGCCCAGACTCCCTTAGCACTTACAGTCCAGTGGCATTGCTGGGGAGCAGAGGTGGTGTCTGCAGGAGGTGTGCTTCATGCTGTGGATGCTGATGGCTGCAAGGCTGGATGGAAGGACTGGGGGATGTCTGGGAGGGATGCAAAAATGAAGGGGGAGCAAAAAAGCCTCATTTTCCATGCCTGGGGGAGGGGAAGTCCTCTCCAAGGGCCTGGTGCACAGCTCAGCCTAAGAGCTCCCTCCTAGTCCCTGCATGCCTCAAAGGCAGTGCAGCTGAAACAAAAAGGAGCCTTTTCATCCTGCAGTGTCTGCTCCAAGGCAGGCTGCAGAAAAGCCTCTGCAAACAGGACAACGTCACCTGAGAGCCCCTGGGTGAAAATAAGTGCTCTTGGCACACGTGTCAGCAGGGCTCTCCTGACGTGGACTTTCATAAGCATTTTCCAGGGGGTGCAGACCCCATGTCGTGGGGTAACCCTGTGCCCACCCTCTCTCATTACCCCTTGCAGACCCCTCAGGGTAATTTCACAATAGTTTGGGCAAAACTAAGTGAAGGTTGTTGCAGTGCTGGCCTCTTCCCTGCTCCCCAGTGCATGGTCCCACCCCTTCCCTTGCACTGGGGCTCCCCATGTGAATTTGGGGTGCTGACCCCGATAAATCGTTACCTTGTCCAATAAAAGTAATTGTCAAAAAATTGGTTTATGTGCAGTTGTAGAAGCACCAGCTCTGGCAACCCAGACCTGCTAGCACTTCCAGCTATTGCCATTCTGGGTCCCATCTGGATTTTAGGACAGATAAAGCCCACCTGAATTTAGGGGGGAACCATTTGTGGTAGCTGGTCTGAACTGGACAGATGAAGGCTCCGAGTCCCCATTTTGAGCATCTTCTGGTGGTGGGGACCTGCTGGGTCTGTGCTTGGGAAGGAGAAGGGAAGGGCTGGTGCGTACCTGGGTGCTACGCAGGTACAGGTTCAGTGCTTGGCCAGATGTACACCCACATCTGGGAAGTCATCCCATTTTTGCTTGCATCCCACTCAGGTAGTTGTCCATTTGGAGTCCATTGCCAGGCTCTCTGCTTATGAATGACCCTTGTGTGCTGCAAAAACACTGAGCTCTCTCGCAAGCAGCCTCCTGCCACACACACAGAGACCTAAAGCATCTGTACTCAGCCAGTGGCGAGTCACTTGCTGTCCCCAGCCCTGACCCCCTGCATCTCAGGACAGCCACATCCAAAGTGCTTCATCTCTATTCCTTCTGAGTGAACTGGATTGAGATTATACAGATGCAGCCTCATCAAAAAAAGGTTCAGGAGCCCCAGGTTAGCATCGTGATGTGTGTCTGCTCCTGGGACTGGCTCGCTGCTCTGCCTCTTAGTTCAAAGCAGCCTCAAAACATCAGTCCTGCTCTTCCACATCCTTTGCTTTTTGCCACTGTGATTTTCCTTGTGCTTGTTTGAGGCTGCAGAGCCATTTTCCATATGTCCAAGGATTCTGCAGTGGAGTAGCTGCAGCTGCTCACCCATAGAGATAACACAGTAACCATCACGTGGATCTGGCTGATGTTTGGTTCCAAAGTGCTCCAAAATGGATGATCTTGGCAGCTTTTGGGGAATAGAAATCTGCACACAGCCAAGGTGGGATTTACCCTCCACCCCTCTGCCTTGTACTGAATTGATCATGAAGATGATGTGTGCCAGATGACCCGTGCTGGAAGGAAATGCAGGAGATCCTCCTGGGCATTGCATATTCCATTTCTACATCTTTAGCAGCTGGAAACTGCTGGTGCTGTGCATTATTTCCATGATGTTGATGGGAAGGAGAAGCAGCCATGCAAGCCTCACTGGGATGCACTCAGCTGACCTGCATGCTGTGGACACCTTGTTGGGAGGCTCTGGATTTGCCCCGGCACCTCCATCCATCCATCCTCTCCAGCTATCCCTCCTCTCCTTGATCAAATTCTGGCTGAGCATGAAATTAAACTTTCAAATTGCAGCTCTTTTCTTTGCCTTTCTGTATTTTTTTTTGTCAGCTTCATTACTATGCACATTTCTCATGCACATACCTTGGGTACTGCAGGGTTTGAGGAAGGAAAATTAGTCAAAAATAATAATTTGGGATGGAGAACATCTACTATTTAAATTCCTCTCCAGAAGCCCTTTCATTGTTAATTATGAGCAGGCTTGCAAGCAGCATGGATTTTAATTTTTAGCCAGTTTTGATGTTGAAAAATCTGCCTTTGTTTCCAAGCTCCTTAGTTTCTACTTCTTTTTTTGTGTGTTTGTATTTAACACTAAGAAAGCTCCTGGTGCTCAGATGTTCACTTTGTATCTTCAAAGCCTAACAGGAGCGGAGTTGCACTCACAGTTAAGATATCAAAGACACGATGCTGCTTTTATCATGTGAACTGTTGGGAGAAGGGACAAAGTGATGAAGGCATGATGGTGTGAAGCACTGCCCTGGGCAGTGCGGGGAGTTTGTGTCTTTTCTTTTTTGGAGGGGGGAGGTCTTTGTGAAACCCTTGGGTTCCACCTGCATTTTTGGGTTGCTGAGCTTTGATGCTGGAGATGCCCATGGACCCGTTGCTCCTGGGAGAGGGAATCATCTCCTGCAGAAGGTCCCTGCAACCTACCCCAGTCTCCCTGCTGCAGCATTGGGGGCTGATGGTTGGATCTTCTCCATCAGCCCCAAAAAAGGATGGGGACAATGTGCCAACAGGGTTGACACGGCTCATGTCTGGTCTGCAGGAGCTCCACAACCAGAGCCAGCATGAGCTGGGATCACGCAGCTGCTCTGCATATCCAGCACTACCCACGCCAGGCTGGGCATGGAAAGAGAAATCCTCTTGATTTGCAGGGCACATCTGTGAATGGAGCATAGGGCTCCCGATTTAGTCGCAGGCTTTTGAAGTGTATTGGCTTCATCCTTTCTCGTTCTTGCTGCTGTCACCCACGGTGCCTGGGTCAAGACGTGCAGCCTTATTACCAGCTCTGTCACTGTAAAATCCTTCCTTGCCTGCAAGGGGGAAAAAAATCAAATGGTTTTAAATGTAGTGTGTTTCAGGTTATTTTTATTTGCCTTTTAATTTTAAGCTCTCCAAGTTTGGTTGTTCCAGCTTTCCTCTGTAATCAAAAGGGTGAGGAACTTCCTTTGCTCCGGAGCAATGAAAGACCCAAACCTCCCACGCGGGCACCTGGCTCCAGGGCATGGACTGCAGCCACCGGAGCCTCGGGGACATGGTGAGAGCTGCTGGTGTCGAGGGTCCCTCTATGAAAAACAGGTTAAAAATAAGCAGCTGCTTCCTTTAGGGAAACATCTGTTGTGTGTGCTGCTGAAAAATCACCCTTGCAAAGAGCCCAGCTCCCTCCCAGTGCCCTGCTCTTCCTCCTCTTCTTCCTCTTTTCCTGCTGTGCTCCCTTCCCTGGTCTCAATCCTGATGCATATCTGCTCCCGCCTCCTCCTTGCCTGTCGGGGAGCTGCACTGGGTGCCCGCCTGCCCGAGGCTGTATAAAAGGAGTCATTGTGTGCAGGAGCGTGGGAGGAAGCTCAGCACCACGGCCCTGCCCTGGCCAAAAGCAACCCGATGGGTTGTGGGAGTGATGGTGGTGTACCCCTGGAGCCCAGCCAGGCTGCCCCCCCAGAAAAGCAAACTCCAGAAGGTGGTGAGATGGATTTTCCAAGGAAACTCTGGTCCCTTTGCATGGTTGACGCAGGAGGAAGGCTGCCCCGATGCCTTGTGCATCTGAGGTCCTGCTCTTCTAAATGGGGGACCCTTGTGGGTGTCCCCTTCCAGCACCACAGCTCCCAACTATTTGGGGTCTGGGGGGGGTCCCCACCCAGCCCCCAGCAGCATCTTCCACTGAGCACAGTGTGGGGGTTGCTTGTGCCTCCAGGCAGCTGGTGTGGGTAAATTATTAGCCAGGTTTTCCCCTGGGAAGTGGCCTGTGTCTCTGCAGGGGAAACTCCAGCTGGCTTTTGTTCTCCCTGGAAGAGATGGCTCAGCCCTCCTGCCTTGCCACAGCCCAGCTCTGTGCACTTCGATCCCCTGAATTTGTGGGCTCCAAAGCCCCAGCTCTATGCATCCCAAGGCCCCCAGGTACGAGTGCTGCAATCCCCTGGCTCCATGCACCCAGTCCCCCTGCTTTGAGGTCTCCAAGATCCTTGGCTCCATGCACCCCAATCCCGCAGCTCGGTGCACCCCAGGCACCTGGGTCTGCATGTCTGCATTTCCCAGCTTTGAGGGCTTCACATCCTGGCTTCGTACACCTGAGCAACATCCTCTGGTTCTGTGCACCCCAGTCCTCTGGATTGGTGTGTCCTGGTCCCCCAACACCATGCACCCCAATCTCCCTGGCTCAGTGCTCCCCAACCTCCTGGCTCTGTGCACCCCAATCCCCTGGCTCGGTGCTCCCCAACTCCCCAGCCCCATGCACCCCAATTCCCCAGCTCTGTGCACCCCACTGCCCCTGCCTCGGTGATCCCCACTCTCCCAGCCCTGTGCACCTCAACCCCCTGGCTTGGTGCTTCCCAATCCCTTGGCCCCATGCACCCCAATCCCTCAGCTCCGTGCACCCTGATGCCCTGTCTCGGTGTTCCCCAACTCCCCCGCTTCGTGCACCCCAATGCCCCAGCTCCGTGCTCCCCAATCTCCTGGCCCCGTGCACCCCAAT
>VYZW01041210.1:2469-15188 GCA_013401315.1 Balaeniceps rex | reverse complement strand
TTCAGCTCTCTGAGATTTGCATTGAGTTTAGGGGATTTTCACACCTTAAAACGCAGGTTTTGTAAACAAAGAGTAAAAATAGTCACCACTAAAGCAGTATAGTAATGCTTTGTGCAGCTGAAAAACAACAGTGGAAATGGTAGGTGGTGCGCCTTTCTCAGGAGCTATTTTTAAACGTATCTAGTACTTTTTTGGACAGTATAAAAAGTTTCAATCCATGTTATTGACCAACAGGTTATAAAACTTCAGGTTTGAACAAAAAATTGAGGTCTTTTTGTGATCCCTAAAAGAGCTTCAAAGTCACTACAAATAACCACATAAATACCCTTTCCTTGATTTTCCAGAACTTTATATAGCTTAATAGATAGACACCTGAATCAAAATCACTTGAAGTCGATGAAAATATTTCCATTGACTTCAGTGAAAGCTGCATTTGGCCTAAAACCGATCCATTATGTGAGGCAAACTTGCCCACTGCGTTCTAGCCAGATCTAATTTTAAAAGAGTTCAACTGGAAATCATCACTCATTCTTCTGGATGCTGTGAAGAAAAAGGCTTCTTTATTCCTTAGCTCAGACTCATTAGGTTTAAGATCTACCACAGGACTTACCACATCTGACTAGCAACTATTAAGTAGCCTTCCTTTTTCATTACTTTTGTCCTCTGCACTGCATAAAATCAAGCTGGTTTGTGTTTGGGGATGTGTTCGTTGTAGGTTTTTCTAACATCAGTATCTTACCCAGCTTTATTGGCTTCGAATTTTTTTCATAAGATTCTACCAGTATGGATATTGACAGTCAAACCCTTCCTAAGTAATATCAACATTACAATGTATTCTAGTAACACAAAAGGAAAAAAAAAAAAAAACAAAAAACAAAAAACCCCAACCTACAGCTGATTTTTAGTAATATTTGGCATGAGATTTTAAGGTAAGCAATAACAAGAATGTGTCGTATAAAGTTATAAAAGAATGCAATTCTGAAATCTGTAAGAAAATCTGATTTGGCCAACAGATTTTACACAGATTATCTGTTAGCTTCCATTTCTAACAAACCATGTTATGAGATCATGCCTCTCTGCCTCATCTATCAGCCAGTTTCAATTTTGATGACAGAAGGAGGAGGAAAAAAAGTCTCAAAAGGTAATAAAATCTCTTGCAAGTCTCACAGATGTTTAAGTTTCATAGAAATGGAGGCAGGTTACCAAAAAGGGACTTAAACTGGACCCCCCACCACAGAAAAGAGTGAAGTAATCTATGTGAGGAAGCTACAAAGGACAAAGCTGTAAAAATTCTGTACAGTTGCTTGTACTTGGCTTTTGCTTCCAAGCGATGTGTTGGGAGGCTCACATTATGCAGATAACACAAGTACACTACTGAGGGAATACATGAGCCAAGACAAATTTATTTTCCCATGATGATCACATCACAGTGGATGTAGACGCTTGGTTATGAAGGCAAAGGTTTGGGAATGGCCAAGTAATCTGAAAAGGCCAATCTCCTAGCAATTCCCATTTCCCTTGAAACGCTGAGAGATTCGACGCTGTGTAGAAAAACTGGAGTTGTTCATAGGCTTTGTTGCTTGGAGGCAAATCTCCCCACACAATGACCTTCAAGGTGTATTTTTACACCCCCATGGGCTTTCACATTCAAAACCTACTGCAAATATTGCTAGTCAAAAGGGATTTGCAATGGAGCTAAGATGCCACCTGCCTTCTGCAGCCCTTCTTCACCCTGAATACAGTTTGCTCCACAAGGATTTCTGCTGACTTCTGCAAGGGCGTATGACTCTCCTCCACCAAATCTGTCCCAAAGCCTAGATCGAAACCCAAATCATGGTTCAGCTCCACCATTTAAAAGAGTAGTATTTTACCTGAAGAAAAAAAGTTAAAAATGAGGATGCCATCAGGTTTAATTCCAGATGACCTAGGGTCTATCACCAGTCTTCTCAGTGACTCTGAACAAGTTGCTTCATTTCCCATGCCCTAGTTTCCTCAGCAATAAGTTGTATCAACCTCCTCCATGGATCAGTACCAGATTTGAAGACGAAAGTCACTACACAATACACAGGCATTATTAGTTGTCGCTTTTTAGTAGGATGCCAAAAGTGTCTGTAAACCACAGCGCTAGGAAGCACATGGGAGGCCAGAAGAGTAAAATTAGATAAATTGGATCACTTAAACAATAGAAGTAGAAAACCTTTCTTTCATTTTTATGTGATACAGAAGGTTCATTATGTGCTGTATCGACAACATAGTATTTTTCAGTGTCACCTCTTCATTAAAGAGTCATTTTAAAGGCAGTTGATGGGTTTCAGTATCATACTACTCATCTAATAAAAGTATTCATTAGTTTGTATATTATATTTCTTTTCCTGCTGGTCTGGTAATCCTTAAATAAGATGTCCCAAAGGTACTGATTCTGATCTCACATCAGTGTATATTAGTAAATCCATTAAAGTTAATAGGTTATTGTCCACTGATGTAAGAAAATCAAGGCTAATGAGGCTACTTGAGTATGCAAGAATTACAGGATCGGAACCTACTGTCATTTAATATTTTGGAAGGTTATGTGCCTTTTCAAGATAGGACATAATTTTCCTTAACATAGCTTTCAATAGAGGTGCATTAGCCTCTAGTGGCAGTAGAGGTGATATACTGTATTGCTAATTTAAAGGATTATGCATGAAAAGTTAATATATTGCAATAATTATGAAGTCTTGTTTGACTTCACTTTTCCACAAGTGTACTTTGTCATGCTTTAAATACTTCATGGATCTGAAAAGCAAAATCAAGATGCTGTAAATTGGGGTGAAATAAAAAGCTTATTAGCACATTCTAAGAGCAGATTTAGGTTTGGAATATTTTCCCTGTGATTGCCATCATTACTGTATTTATATCCAAGCAATGCCTCTACCTATTTGATTGCGAGCATGTGTGAGCTCGCGTGTGCACACGCAGGCAGAAGGGGTCATGACATTTATTAAAGCAGTCAATAAGGCACGCATAGGACAGGCATCTAACCCTGGAATATATTTATATTTATACTCATTTCTGATATGGAAACTAAAGAGGAAAAATCAATTGGAATCTAACATTTCATTGTCCTTCACCTTGACTCTTTGGTTTAAAGTAAGCAGTTAAAGAATAAACATTGCTGGGGAGAAATAAATAAATAAATAGATGAAAAAGCCACTCTCTAACGTTATTAGGACTTCCAAAGTAAATAAAAAGTGGTAGAGCTGAGAGCAAATTGCTGCAGTGGTGCCAGGGAGAATCCTGATTTTAGCACCACTGTACCAAATTTGTCATTTAGGAAAGCTCTTGTTCCCTTTATTGAGTTCCACTGTAGTGAACAATTTCTGCCTGCATCCCTCGTGTGTCCTTTTGGTTTATTATCTTTCACTGTGAATTGAGCATCCACAATCAGTTTCACAGGAAGCCTAATTTCACACACTGCTTATACATATGATGAGGACTTCCCTCTCCCTCCCCCCTTCCCCGTCCCTTCTCCCAGTGTTCTTATCAAATGAAGAATTGTGGATAAGGGTTAGGTGCAGATAAACATGAGTGTAGCACTTCCAGAAAGGTCATGATCCCCCCATAAGGTGCTTCTTGTTATGCCTGACCTTCAGATTTTCATCATCAGCCCGCCTGACAACTTAATAATGCAGAGGTGCAGGATTCATTTCTCCCCTCTGAGAGAGCCAGTACGGGACGCCCTTTTCCCTGATTATTTCCCTGCACTCCCGGCTGCCCTTTATAAGCCAACCAGAACTCCATCAATCATGCTCTTCTCTCCTTTCCTCCTCAGCCCCCAGTCCTGAAAGCTCAAAAGCTGCAATGTCCCCTTTTGTCTTGCGCTGCTACACAGCTACAACAACAGAAAAGGCTCACCGCCGAAAACACCCTTAGCAGGCAGCAATCCACCTTCCTATTTAAAAGAGTCTTTCAGCTTTCCTCCATGCTGACTGTGGTATCTTACAGAATAACTCTTCATGGACTCTGCCATCAAAGGAAAATCTGAAATCAGCTGAAATCAGAAGTTTTGATTCCATTTTAGTCGTTCCTTTTTTCTGATTTTCTTTTTTATTTTTTCTTTTTTATTCTTGCACTTGTTTTTTTCTAGTTTAATAATAATTAAATGAAGGAGAAAAAATACTTTCCAGAATTATTCACACTCTTTATTTTTTTTCTTTCTAAAGATAAGGGAGAAGCAAAGACTTGATATATTCAGGGTATTAAGCACGTCAGTTTATTGGAATGAAATAACACAGAAAGTTCAGAAGAAAGTCTTCTTAGGATAGGAGGATATTGATTCAGATCAGATTTTAAAGGCTGCAATAAACTCATGTTATAAAATATGTATTCACTTCACCCCCAGCCTTACTAATGCTTTTTCAGCCAATGGTTCCTAGAGTGAAAACGGGATGATAACGCACCATGAGCATCTGGTGAGAGTGAAGTACACTATGTTCCCTGACAGAGCAAGGATATGCCAAGGCCTTCTTCTATTGCCTAAAGCAGCTGCCATTTGTATCTCCAAGAGGGGAAGTATCCCCTGGTAAGCTACAGCTCAGCTGGGTATGAGCTACACCGTACCCAGCAAGCAAGCTTAGATCCTACCCTGCCCAGTGGCAGCAGGATGCAAATCTGTGCCCAGCTGGATAGAGAATTTAATGTGATAGCCCAGCTCACCCATTAAGTCACTGTGCTTTATCTGTAAGGATAAATAAATAAATAACAGAGCCGCATGAAGCACTGTAAAACCACTCGTTCGCCAAATATCAGCATTGTGGCTGAAATTAAGTTTTCCCCGCTCCTCCTGTGCCTGGATGCACTCAGATAGCGCTGGTACATGGGAAAGCCTAAACTCATGGCTGTGGGGTTTTTTAACTGAACCGCCACCTCCCCGTGGAAAGCAAAAACCTGCTTAAAAGCAGAGAAAACAGCCTCAGCGCTATTCAGTCTCCCAAACAGGTATTGTGGGAATAATTGGGAAGCCCCTGAATAATGTTTTACCATCTGAATTATTTCATACATCATAGATTTGGAAAATCCCAACATAGATTTGGAGCCTGTAGTGAAATATGGAATTGCATTTACTGGTTGTGAAAGCTAAATATCTCTTCAGAGCCTTCTTTTTCTTAATAAAAAAAAAAAATCTTTCTATGATGATCTTCCTTCAAACTAATAACACATCAACGATTGCAAACTGCCATCAGAAGAGAGCTGGAAAGACTAGCAAATGTTCAGGAGATGCAAGAACAGGGAGTTTGCCCTAAATCCCACTAAGTTGATCACTGTTGCTTCTGACTCCAGTATGCTTTGGACAAAATCCCAAAGGAACATCTGGTTCATTTTCAGGCTTTTCTCCAGTTCAGTCAAGAGTCTAAGACAAGTCTAAAGAACATTTTAGAAAGACGAGAAAACATGAGTCAAAATCAAAGAGTTGGGGAAAAAAGCTTAAGAAACAGATGAAAGAAGAAGGAAGGAAGGGTAGAAAGGATGAGGCACAATAGGAAAAGAGAAAGATCACTCCGAGATGCTGGAGAAGAAAAATAGATGAGTGATAATGATCTACGGGTGGGGGAGAACCTGTCTGAGGGAGAGAGGCAGGTCTGGACAGCAAAGGGAAGCACAAACAAATGAAACAGAAAAACAGGAAGGAAAGCGAAGCAAACTTGGAGGTGCAGAGGAAAAGCGACAGGAAACCTGCAGTGCCCAGTATCCTCTCTTGACCACTAGACGCAGGAAATCACACTTCAAAAGGACAGCCAAGAACATGGGACCTGATAAGAGTGATAAAGATGCCATTGCCACCAGATCAAAGTGTTGGAGGGAGGGAGGCAGGGAGGGAGGAAGAGAGGAAGAGAGGAAGAGAGAGAGGGAAGAGATAGAAGGAGGAAAAGAAAAGGAATAAAGCACAAGTCATCGATCTTAAAAGAGGCTGGAGTTCTCTTTTTTTAAATTTTCATCCCAAAACATGTCCAGCTTGTGTCTCTAAGTGGGGAGAGGGACTCCCTGGGACATTAAAACCACTCCCAAGCCAAGCTCCATTTAAGCTTCACAACCTACAGCAAATGCAAATCCTTTGCTTGGCACCTCTTCTTCATTTCAGTCTTCATCAGCTGCAGCAGCAGTGCCAGTGGCTGTCCACAGCCCTTTGGCAAGGCTTTCCTAGCGGTCCCTCAGCTGGGACCCAGGCTGCTCCACTCCCCTCCAGCCCCCAAGCCCCACGCTCACGGGGCAGCACGGGGAGCTGCTGTAGTCTCCAGGTGGCATCTTTGTCCGGCCCCAAAGGAATGAAGTACAGAAGGACACACAGGGTCAGGCTGCTCTTTGGGTTTGAGTTTCCCTCCGTGAAACACTGATTTTGTAGGGAGGAGTGAGATTGTCCTCTACTGACATTTGCCAAGGGAAAATGAGGAATAGTTTGGATCCCGACCAGAGGGCCATGGCTACATCCAAGCCCTTGCAAATTGACTTGGCAAGAGAGGATTCTCTCGAGGAGTGAGGAAAACCAGAGAGATGTCAGTCAGAGAAGTAAACACCATATGCTTGTCTCGCAGCATCTGACGGTAGTGAAGTGGACAGAGCAGAGAAGCTGGCAGATCCGAGAAATAGGGCAGTGTAAATCAAGACACATTCTCCTTTCTTTGCTTCCCGGAGGAGTTCCACAGACATGAGCAGTGTATTCCTCCTAAATCCAGGGGCTCTTCAAAGCCGATTGGTGTTTTCCATACTGATTATTTACGCTAAGCCTTGATTGAATGAACTGTAGGTTACAGAGAGGTGACTTTTTTTGAAATGTATGAGATAAATCCTCCTTCGTCTAGAGGGCAAAAAGTGAGAGAAAGGGAGAGACTACAGAACCATTTAATATGATGTACTTGGTTTTAAATTAAAAAAAAAGTCTTCTCCAGTGCTTTTTGGGGTTTTTTTCTTCCTCAGTGATGAAAATTTTTCAGGCAAAGGTTGTCCAGTATCTTCAATTTTCATAGTAAAATGTTGTCATTTGACTCATGTGAGGGTAGCGAAGGTGGGGGGCAACTGTTCTCTGGTGCTCCTTTGCTCTACTTTTCTACCTATTGCCTCCTTCAGTTGAAGTTTGTGTCAGGGCCACAATTCTCTCTAGCCTTCTCCAGAAATGCTATTAAACAGTGGAGACGGGCTGCTGAGACGCCAGCGAGACTCCAGTCCATGAGCAAAACTCATTCCTTAAGCCCATCAATAATTATCCGCGTGGCATTCAGCCCATCAGGTTGCTATCGTTTTAAGAATTGGTTTAAGCATTTTGAAAGCTTTTTGAAAACACAGAGCAAAGATTATAGCTATGGAAATAAACAGCTGAGAAGTCAGCCTGCAGACAAAAAGGTAGGCTGTTGATAAGACAAGTTGGTGAGGAAGGAAAAAACTTACTAGAAAAAATTATTGAACTTCAGGTTAGAGCAAAAGCTTCTGAAATGTGTAATGTTGTATTAACTTATCCCAGACATATTTTGACAGCTATAAGAGGAAATAGCTGAATTAGAAGTTTTACAAGTGTAATCTCTGAAAGGTTTTACACCAAATATTTACTTTTTTTATTCATCAGGTTAATAAACTCATAACCTCCTCTTGCACTGGTCATTTCCTGATGGGATCCAATTTTCTCCTATCTGGCTGCAACATGCCCCGTGTTCAAAGCAAGTCTCAAACACAGGTATATCTTCAGAGCCACCATTCAGCTCGGAGGAGGTGGCTCTGAAGCCACCAGCTCTGAGTCATTTCAGCTCAGAATCAATGGGAGATTTACTCATGTGATGATCATAAATTTAAGCTATTCAGGAGTGTCATTCTGTTCAGCAAAGCTTTCTATTCCTCTTGTTAGCTCAACCCAAGGGTTTCCTGCCTTTTCCCTTACAATTAGGAAAGCTTTCTGAGCCTTGACTGTTCTGTCTCAATTCTTAGCTCTAGAAAACCGATGCTGAGAGTACAGAATTCTTCCTTTTCCTCTGATTCTTTCCTTTTTATTTAACATGTATGTAATGCACACAATAAGTCGAACTATTTGAGTAGCTAATATCAGTATGACTTAGAAATGATGCTCTAGGACATGGATTTTATTTTGCCTAACAATGCATGTTCTCTCAGAGTATCTAACATGAACGACCATTAAATATCTCCTAATTCACTGTAGTAAGAGTGTAGCAGGAATGGTGTCTGCAAGCAAGTGCATAGTAAGCAAATACAGAATATGCCAAACTGGAGAATTATTAAAAAACCACCAAAAATAAATTGCCTAATGACTAGTTTAAAAATAAAAAATTTTATCAGGGAAAGTTAATAAAAAATAAAAGCAAAAGAAAATTATTGAAAAAAGAATCTGAGCCATAATCAATAGCACACAGAAAACATTTTTTTGTTTAAATATGCTAAATGTTCTAACATAATCAAGTTCTTTCATATCAAGTTTAATCCAATGGCTCATCTTTACTGCATTCTATTTTTGATTTACTATGTTAATGCTAAAAATTCCTCCTGAGCAAAGACATATGAAAAATCCATATTTTGTCATTGTATTATTTTTATATTCTTTTTTAATGATATGGTATAAAAATCCTGTTCTAATAAAGGACATGTGTAGCATAAATACACTAAGACACTTTTATATCAGTGGTAAAAATCTGTAGTCATTTAATACCCTGGTATGATGGATAAAAGCTCAACAACAGCTTCAGAGGAGTAACCTTTGTGCTAAATTAACAAAAATAAATATTAACTTCTGAAATATGTGATAGAAAATCTTTAATGCAAAACCCCCAAAGTATTCATTCAAAAAGATGTATCAGTTCCTAACCCAACTCAAATGAAAATGGTCATTTTCATCTGCTAACTATTTTCCCAGGAATAATCATTTTATTTGGTGAAAAGTTGACCAAAAGATCATGTCAGAACTAAGATTTGTGTGAAAAGAGCATATCCTACGTGAAACTGAAATATCAATTTCATTAAGACCCCTTTATGCCTTTCTGCTAAAGCCCTGTCTCCTCAGTTCTTCCTAACAAACTGCATCCAGCTTCTTCATGCACCAATTCAGCGATCAGAACTTCTGCACGGTCAAAAATTTACATTTTTTTTTTTTTTTTATGGAAGTCCTTTATTTCTCTGCCTTTTTTGCCAATATGCTCCAAGTTGGATCTCTTTTGGTAAGCAAACCTATATTTTTGTTTAAAAAAGAAGCAGCAAAATCAGCAGAAAGAAATTTTTCTCCATAATAGTACATTATAGTACAGTATTTAATTTCTCATATTTCAGATTACAAAGGCAGAAAAATAATTTTTTCAAACTTCAAATACATTTTCCAATCAATTTTTAATTGCTTCATTCTGCCACTCCACTGCAAAGTCTTCCTAACACCTCCCAGCGTGATTGTTTCCTGCTAACAGAGACATTTTGCAGACAGATTGAGTGTCAATATTATTAGCAGCAAATTATTCACATTCCGTGAATAGCCTTATAATCCTTATTTACTGTGAATATTCAGAAACCTATTGTTTTTAAAATAATAACCCTTAATAAGCTCTCACGGTTCTGATGGCATCTTACGGATGTTATCAAGGTTTTAGGGCAGCACAGATAAAAATGTTATTCTTCTGATTCAAAGAATGACAGTGACACCAACACCAAGTTTGTCCCTAAAATGCTAAAGACCGCAGAAAACACGTGTAGCAACCTTGTGTCCATGCTATCGGGCGCTAGTACTTGCCTGCTTGTGTGGTACATAGATAAAGGTAGGGAATGAGTAGCTGTATCAACCAGTTTGCTGCTAAAATAGCCTTTCACTGTTTATTTTCCAGCTAAGTCAATTAGGCAAGGTGGTGCATCAACATTCAGTAAGTGCTGATTTCAGATATATTGGCAGGATTTTAAATAAACACCAATGAAAGGAGTATACATCTGTTAAAAAAAAAGGCAAGCTCTTAGGGAAATAAATACTAAAGATGGCATGCTATAACCCAAAAACACAGGAATTGGAAGACTGCTTTGTTGTTGTGTCGGTATATTTTCTGCAGATGACTTCATTTCCTAAATAGCGTTGTTGGTTTTTTTTTAAACACAAAACTTTAAGCTTTCTCAGTTACAATGTTGTCTTGTTTGAATGCATGCATAAATAAATTTTGATCATCTGCTTCAAATCTAACTTTATGTGAAAGAATAAAGAGGTAGTTTGAGCTATCTAATTAAAACACTGAGACCTGCCCCACTAAATGATTCCAGTTTTATGTCAACATGTGTGCTGCTGTAATTCAAAGAACCTGCTTGTCCCAGTTCAGGTCAAGGTTCATATAAATTGTGGAGGCAGAATCTGCAAATACATTTTCGGAAGGACACACCCTGACCGACAGGCTTATGCTCTGCAGGCACGTTAGCCCCAAGATGTGTGGATAAAATAGAAGGGGAAAGTGAAGTGTTCAAGGTCAGACAGCAAAATATGACAGGATCAAGAATAAAACCTGGAGACCCTAATCCCCTGATCAGCATTCTACCCAGTGTATCTATAAATCAGTAATTATCCCAGTGTAACACCTAAATAACATTTCTGATGCATTTGGCCCACAAGCTGACGCCTGCCTTTATCTCCCCCTCTTGCCTGATTAGTCAAAGCTCCATTTCATGGATTTGTTCCTGCCACACTGCAAAGGGTTAAGAGACGAAGCCCACCAGAACAATGACTTCTATGGATGACATTTCTCCTCCTCATCCCCCCAGCCTCTGCTTTATTAAACACTTGATCAGTTGGCTTAAAAATTAACCATATGGTGCCATTTGTAGGGTACAGATTCAAGGCTCAGGAAGGGCATGATCTATTTAGCCTGTCTGGACAAATGATTTCAGTATGAACGTCACAGTCTACTTACTGTCATTAGTGGAACACGAGCAGGAGAAGACTAGGTAACTTTTTAAACCATGGATCTACAAATAAAGAAACAAAATTGTCCTAAGAAGTCATCTGGTGACTGAAGACAGTAGCATATAAAAAAGCGTGAGGAGCTGTGAGTGCATTGATTTGTTTCCAGTGCATTACTCTACTTAAGTCCATTCACCATCGCCTATTAACTGTACAGTCACTGGAACTGGGTGAACTACAGCATCTGCGAGCACCCATCTTAATTCCAAACATTTGTTTCACCCATGCTCATGCCATCCTACTATTTGCTTTATGGAAACACACAGGCAAGTAGTTTTTGTTCAGATAAAGGTTTGAGGAATAGATATATTCCTACCATGGAAGTAGCTATATTCCCTCAAAGGAAGCCTTGCATGAATTGAATATTTGATGTTCTTTCTTCTCTGGCTCAAAAAAAAGTTATAGGAATCCAATCAAGGGGAAGAAAAAATAACATGTGATCTAGGTTACTAATCATCTGCCAGTTAACAATCCTGAGCATTAAAAACATGAACAGTTTATAGGATGAAATGTGCCGGTGTACAGCCATGCAAATAATTACTAAAAAAGAATCCATTTTTAAAAAAGCTGCACGTAAGCAGAAAAAATATTCATGCCAAAAGTCGCTGTAGTATGAATAATTTAAGCAACTCGAATAAGCAATATTAAGCATCCTTTGCAATGTCACCGAAATCATAGAAATGGTAGTCAGAAATCTTCTGTACTCCTCTGACTCCGTGACCCACGGGAAGTCATGGTACCTCTAGGTGACCTGTGAGCTTGTCTGTCTGTAAAACAGGTATCTTAAATAATATGTATCTAATCTCAAGGCTGTTCTCGGTCCAGTTAATGTTTGGGAAGTGTTCTCAGATCGCTGGATAACAGTGCTATATTAGTTCAAACAATGATGATGATTATCTTTCAGGGATTTTTATCCTCAGTGAAAAGCAAAAAAGAATTACTGGCCAATTTTGTCTAGTAAATGCTGAATACTTGGAACACTTCCCATTCGTACTCATTCTGTGGCTTTCCTGTGTCTGACTTATGTTTATCTTCATTAAGTGGAATAATGCAAGTCAAAATAGCTACAAGTAAACTGTCTGCTGGATAGGGAACAGTTGCTGGTTCATGGGAAATGGATCGTAAAAAATGTGCTCCTGTGACTTCAGAAAAGAGCTCTAAATTGATCCATTTCCAGTTCAAAGCTCCTTAAAACATACCGAGCAATCTCACCTGGTATTTCATCACCATCATCACACGTCTTTCTAGTTCAACAGGGGATGGATTACTCTGAAAGTTTTTGTCTCTATCGAAGTTCACCAGAAAGTCCCGATTCACACGGGAAGGCAGGGAGAATATCTTCTATACTCACTGGAAGCCCGTTCGAATAAGCAATTGTCCTGGGTTCTTTGAACTTTGGAAGAGGTGGAGATGCAGTCATATAGAAGATGAACTACTTCCCTTGAAGGAGTACAGCACATATCTGTGCAGATTGATGGAGCCATAAGTCACTAGAAGCTAACCTGGGTACAGCCTGAGGTAAAGCTGAAAGCTAAAGTCATTCCAGGTGGGCTGGTGGAAGGAAAAAGCAAATCCTAGACATTCACATATGAGGTCGTAACTTCTGTTCCATTGCAGCCCACATATAAATATTTTAGATTTATATTTTAGAAGTTTTAAGCCTCTCTATAAAATGCATTTAACTTCAGGTTTTATTTTAAAATGCCTCTTGAGTCAGTGAGGTGCCACACTCTCTCAAGGATTTCAGGCAAATCTCTCTTGACCAATC
>VYZW01041209.1:0-26228 GCA_013401315.1 Balaeniceps rex | reverse complement strand
TGAAAAGGTACAGAGTGGTGGGGAAATTATTAGGGAAGTCATTAGGTAACTCAGAAGGGGACCATGTATAAGCATAATAAAAAATACTACATTTGAAAGTGGCAAATTTATCCCTGACCAACCAGGAGTAAGTTTGATTTTTTTGTAGAATTTATTCACACCATTTTTGGTTTCAGATTGCTTTCCTTTAAATGGACCATAAAATAACTTCCCAGTCAAAGGNTATTAAAGGTCACTGATGTATACACATGCAGACCCTAATTAAAGGGACCGTGTAGGTTAAGACAGCCTCTTTTGTCTGACAATTAAAGCTCAGAGGTTCCTTTGTATTACAAAGTGGCACAAGGGGAGAGCTGATATTCAGATCTCACCTTTGAAGGCCACAAGTTTCCAGGAGCTTTTAGGTGAGGGGTTTTTACAAGGGGGACAGGAAGTTCTTGTCTAGGTCTTCGATTTACTGTGAAACTTTAGAAGAGATAAGAAATCTCAGGCAGTTTCTTGTTGGGCAAAGCAGTGAGGTCTGTTGTCTGTGAGTGGCAGACTGCCATTTGTTATCCCTGTTCGCAATCCACCCCTCCCCACAGACGTGGGCTGGTGAATACTTTATAATAAACTAATCACATCACAAAAATAGCTAACATAAGCTGACCGTTTATTATTGCCCAAAAGAGGACCCTGATTTACAAAGTACACTATTGTTACTATTGATCCACAAAGCAATAATATTATTAGCAGTACTGGAAGAACGAAAAAGCACAAAACATTTCAATCTATCTTTAGATGCAGCACTGGTTTTAGACGTAGCTTTAAGGTTTCCAGCTACTGTGGAGCTGAGCGTAATCATCCTCATTTTAAAAGGTGGAATGCAGTGGGACTGATTGCTAACTTTTGAAGGCNTGAAACTTTAGAAGAGATAAGAAATCTCAGGCAGTTTCTTGTTGGGCAAAGCAGTGAGGTCTGTTGTCTGTGAGTGGCAGACTGCCATTTGTTATCCCTGTTCGCAATCCACCCCTCCCCACAGACGTGGGCTGGTGAATACTTTATAATAAACTAATCACATCACAAAAATAGCTAACATAAGCTGACCGTTTATTATTGCCCAAAAGAGGACCCTGATTTACAAAGTACACTATTGTTACTATTGATCCACAAAGCAATAATATTATTAGCAGTACTGGAAGAACGAAAAAGCACAAAACATTTCAATCTATCTTTAGATGCAGCACTGGTTTTAGACGTAGCTTTAAGGTTTCCAGCTACTGTGGAGCTGAGCGTAATCATCCTCATTTTAAAAGGTGGAATGCAGTGGGACTGATTGCTAACTTTTGAAGGCTTAGCGCAAAAAATGAGGTGCTTATGACTGTATACAAAACTTATCCAGACTGATTAAGTCTTAGAGCCTTACAAGGAAAGGCTTTCTCACATGATTTATGAAACTTCCCACTTTTGCTGGACTTCAGTGCAGAACTGTGCAAAATTATTCTTTAGATAATATATTGAGTGTCTAATCAGAGAAAGGTGGATGAACATTGGAGATAAAATAATTCAATATGTTAGCAATCAAAAGAGAGGAAAAAAAGAAAAGCAAACTGGAAAGTACACAGTCCATGTGCTTTACCAGAAAGTTGAGATTGTGATCATCTGTTGTCACAAGAACACTTTTTAGAAAATCTGTTTGATATCCTAATTTGATTGACTCTACATAAAGTGTAATATTCTGAGGATTTTCTGTGAAGATTTTTATGTTGTTCACTTGTCATATAATTTATTTAAAAAGCCCATAAAAAAGTGAAAAACTATATTAAAAATATCAAGCAATCCAAGTTCCAAACCTGTCCTATCAGTTTGCAGTATAAGAAAAAAAACAATAGCAGAATAAGAGAATAAGACATAAACGCAAACACCCAACTGAGAAAAACCTTGGAAAAAGTTTTGAAGGTAGAGAGCACAGCAGCAGACATCCTCAAGCAAGGCATTCCAGCCCTGATGCTGCTAAGCTGCTCAGAGGCTCTGAATGAATGTAAACTCAGGCCTGATTTGCACATTTTAAGTCTCCCCTCTAACCTCTGCTTATAGGTGATTTTTACGTTGAAATAGTTTTAAAAGAAAAATGACTGTGATGATGCCCTAACTTATAGTTGTCTGAGACTCGTATTACTTACCTTAATGCTGATACAAAGGAAAGTCCTGTCCTAAGAGCAATTGAGACTGTAAAAGAGTTTGCTGCTATTGAAATGTTGATCTTCTTTCTCTCCTCCACCACTTCTCTCATCCCCTCCCCTGTTCCTAGCCCTGAGGCCCTACTTTCTCCTTTACACTTGCTCTGTCATTTTCCAGATGTGTCCCTGGGCTGCTTTAACTCAATGAGCCAACAGAAATATAACCCTCTCCCTTCCCTTTCTCCACCCTCCTTGAATTATTTTTCTGCCTGAGCAGTGAGTTAAACCAGAACAGGGAAGGGCGAAGGGCTGTTGAAACATATGCCATAGCTAGCCCTAAATAGGAGGTAGTGTTTCACAGCTGGAAAGGGTGGAGTAGAGTGGGATCTCCCATTTTCGGTAGCAGTGAATTCTACCTCATACTACAGGACTACCTAGAAATTTTTTTAGTGTTAACAAATATATGCCACTAACTTCTGGTAAAGTAATATGAAATATATAAATTGTGATTCTACATTTCTAATGCCTTTCCCTCACCAATTTGAACTATTCAACATCCCCTTTCCCTCCCTCTTCCCCACTTGGTGACCACTGGCTGGATAATGCCTTCCACGCAAACCACACACAGTGGTCAGCCTGGGAAAGAGACAGAGCAAAATATGACGTTGGCCAAAGCAGGAATTTGAGACTGTTGTTCTCAAGGACTGATCCGATGGCAGTCTGTGCCATTTCCATGGCATTGGGCAGATCCTAGCAAAGACCAGGCCTCAGCAGAGCGCTGTACTGTTCCTGAACTGCCAGGCCAAAATTCAGTTTGGGGTTACTATATGATTTATAAATTGACGTAAAAGCCACGCATCGTAAGAGAAAATGAAATTGAACTGAACATTTCCTAAGCAGAAAATATGTTGAGTTAGAAAGCTGGATGAGCAGTGGCAGCTGCAGCAAGGGGGAAGCAGTTCTCCTGGTGAAGGTTTCTTTGGCATTAGCTCTCCCTTCTCCCTTCCCAGAGGTGGAGGAACTAACAGCTACTTGAGAAGAATTGCTAAAAGGGTGGGGGAAAGTGTTCTGCTTTGCCTGTGATGTTCCCATCTGTAGGAAATGGTGGACCCTAATTATGCAGATTTCCTTAGTGAATCATCTCTCTCCACTTTCTCTTACAGGAAATAATAGAAGGTAACAGTGTTCATTAAGTATGTTGGGCCGCTATCCTTGGAGACTAAAATCTCCCAGGTATGGCTTGTATGGTATACGCAGAGCGAGCTCTCCGCATTAGTGTGCTTCAGTCCTCCACAATTCACTCTGGACAGGCACAGGATAAAAGTGTAATTCAGCACATGGAAGTGCACACACATTATTCCAGGAAAACCCCATCTTCCCCTGGGGAAAAGAAAAACCACCAGAAAACTGCCCACATGACATAGCCCCTTGGCTTGAAGTGAAACTGTCTGAGCTCAAGAGGCTCCAGTCTGCATCATTTCCCCCCAGAATAGCTGCATGTATGTGTCTCTGTGTGTGTGTGTGTGTGTGCATGCCCAGTTGCCCTGCGATGGTTCCCCTCATGTTGTACTAGGTAGTTTCCTGTCCAGGGGGGTAGAACCATGGGAACACTTTTCCTTCCAGAACAAACAGCTTTCACCCTCCACCCTGGCTCCTCTTTTGCTCCATCCATCTGTCCTGGTACCTCAGCCCCCCACTCTTTGTACTCCTGCAAACCTAAGCAGCTAAAAGAGACTGAAATGGCCTGGAAAGAGAGGGGGAAATCTCAGCAATGTAAGGGATGATAGTGCAAGGGGATAGCAGTGCAAGCCCTGGGCTTTGTTTGAGATCTTGGTAAACCTTGCTACTAGTGGGGAGCTGGGCTGCCTCCCCTTCCCTCTCACACATTTCCCTGGCCTCTTCCTTCAGGCCTGTGAAACTGTTTCTCTTACTGCCCTGATTGCTAAAAAAGTGCCAATAAGCAATGGCTGTTTTCTGATGTTGACCCACACGCATGAGAGGCAGAAGAGGCACTGCCAGGGCCTGAGTGCAGAGGCAACAGATAAGCTGATCTATACAAGTCACTGGGTTTCAATACCTGAACTGCTTGGTCTCTAAAAGGAAAGCTCTGGAGTACACTGTTATATACCCTCCTGCTTTCCTATATTTTGACTCAAGAGAAGTGACAGTGGTGACATTTGTGGTCACATTCAAGGTTGAGGCTGTGGCATGTTCAGGGAAGGGAAGCAGTATGCTGAGAGCTCAGTCTTGCATAAAACCCAAAGTCTCTATTTAGACTTATGGATTTAAAGCCTTGGCATGTTTTTGATCTCATAAATAGTGGCATAGCATACTTAAAATATCTAGAGAGAACGTCTGGAATTCAGATTGTTTTATGTAGTGTTTAATATAGTTGAGGTAGATGTGAAGCACTACGGGACACCATAATTTTCCACATGGAGTATTGTTCCAGGATGCTTCTGAAACGCTCTGGCTCCATCACCACAATACTATACTTGTTAAATAGAAGATGTTAAATAGAAACAGGTGATCACCCAGTGAGGGCAGGATCGGATGGTACTTTGCATTTTGACACAACATCCAGAGAGTGTATCCTGTTTTAGTGCTGCAAAGACTATTAGAGTACAAGTGTTTGTTATTCAAGTGAGGCTGGCATTAATCCCTGAAGTCAGTGTTATCCATTCCAGGCTGTGGGACCGTGTAGTGAACAGATGTGCCAGTGCATATGCACAATCCTTATGTGAAAATACAAACCACTTGTATTTTGTTAGAGCAAGGCTCTGGTATTGGCGTTCTCCCCTTGCCTTAGACAGACAGTATTTCTAGATTAAAAGACATCTGCAAACTGTTTTTGTGGTGGTGGGGCAGGAAACATTTTATAGGAGTTACATAACTGTACGGTATGAATATTCAAGCTACATTTTATTAAAGTACATAACTCCTCCAACATAACTGGGTTATTTCTTCCTCTAAATTTAGCATACAGCAACACTGATTTGCTTAATAAGGAGCAATATTTACTTTAAGGGTCCCATGATATTTACTTTGGGACCCAAATCAGTTTCTGATGACTTCAGTGAAGATTGGGTCAAATTCTTCCTTATTTTTGTGAAAAAGAGATGGGACCTCTCTCAATGTTTTTCCTTTCCAAGTTAGAGAACATGTATCAAAAGCAGACATCCAAAAAGTGCTGAAGAAAGACTAAATGAGGAGGAGGTAACCTGGAGAGTAGATACTTTTATATTCACTATATAAAGTTCGTAGCCAGTTTTCCATACTGAGCTTATTATGACAGAGTTCCCAGAAGATAGAAATCAATTAACTCTTTATTTTGGCAGTGATCATTCTAGGTGTTCTTTAATGGGCATTATTCTTGCTAAATTATGAATGAGCTTTATAGTAAGACAAATGCCATTATCAGAGTTACTTATTCATGGGCTGTCATCCGTAACATCCCCACACTAGTTTTTCTCAAAGTTTAGTATCGATCATTTGCTTTAATCAGATGCATCAAGGGACACTGAAAGAATCAGCAACTGCAGCTTTGAATATCAGCATCTCTCGCTGGGTCTCCGCCAGGTCTAAGTGAGTACTGAGGCCATGTCAAGCATTAGGTAACAAGGGCAGTAAGTGGGGGATTACGCTCCTTACATTAGGGTAAGTGTCTGCGTGTCCCCCAAACTCTAACTTGACTGATGATTAATCAGTCTGAACTGACGTGCCCATTACTCTGTTTTTCCACTTGATTCTGAGATCCCCCAGGGCTCTGCTGGGGCGATGCCCTGAGGAATTGCTGGAAGTGCAGAAGGGTCTTGCTCACCCTAATGGTATTGACAGCTGTTCTCTCTGTCTCGCCAGGTAAAATCTTCTAAGAGGAGAGTAAATATTCTCTGCTCCATGGTAGCTAGGAGGCTCAAACCAAGTCTAAAATCAGCATTATATTCGACGAGGCAATTTAAAATGATACAACGTCCATTACTGTTTATATTGCTTACAGAGCGGACAGGAGAAAAGCATGGTGTCAGCATCTCGCCTGGCTCAGTGAGTGCTTGCTTCTGCATCGATCTACGTGTGGCAGAGACTGCCTTACTTTCAGTCTTTATTTCTTTACACAAAGATTCAGCTTTACCGGATACTAAATCCAGGCACAAGTAGTAAGAAATCTGCCCTCCTTTTTCTTTCTTCATTGATGTATATGGTGTACCTGAAATGCTCTGATTAGCAGACACTATACTTCACATTAGGCATGAGAAAGTTAAAGTCTAGGTCTGAGTTAGTCACCATAGATGTTTTCTAAACTCAGTAAGGAGAAATGGGCATCTCTAGGTGTCAATTTATCCAAGAAGGGCATTTAAGAGGCAGCAGACAGGCTTAGACACTAACTCTATTTTTATACTACGAAACTGAGCCAGGCTATCACACGGCCTTGCGCACTGGTGCATGACCATCCATATGGTCAAATTGCGAGCACTGTCAGCGGCATCCCAGCACTCTCCCAGACAGTGCCCACACACAGTTCAGGGCTCAGCATGGGCCTGACACATCCTCAAAAAGCCTATTAAATGTGGTCAGTCTGCTTTGGGGGCTGAGAGAGTTTAATCATGTGGATGTGAAAAAGTTAGCCCAGAGTAGGAGAATGGGTCCAGTCCCATGTTATTTTCTAATACAGTGTGACATTTCAGAGGTCTGTAACCAAAGATGAGCTGAATCCCATGGTAAGTGTAATTTTCAGTGTCTTGGAAGACACTACAGCACACCTGTGATATAGTAGGGGAACAAGTGACTTCCATCTTGGAGAAGGGTGAAGCAATCCTAAAGCCCTGCAACATGCCCTTAGGATGCAGATTTGCTATATTGGGATTAGATCAATAAATTAAGGTCCAATCCTTAGGTTTTTCTACAGTGAATGGGAAGCTGTCCTTTGAGGATAATTCTGTTTTCAGTTACCAGAGCACAGATCTAGAGCAATTTCACTGAGGTGTAAGGAGTTACCCTGATGTAAAAGCTGCTGAAGACTCAGATCTTCTGACTTCAGAGTTTGATCCTTACACCAGCAAATGCCTTTTGGACTCAGGAAATCTCAATGACAAATTTCAAAGTCAGCTCCATACTCGGACCTGATACGTAAAATAGGACTTTTCCCTGTTTTCCACACAGTCAGCTTGACTTGTCCAAAATATGAAAGAAAAAACATGTTTGTTCCTATTTAGATTTATTACCAGAATAATTATCCCTGCATAAATGATCTATATCATAGTACTTTTGTAAATATCTTCTACTGTTACTATTAAAGATTTAAATATATTTTAAAATTACAGTTTGCCACAGCTCATTATATTTTAACACAACCTGACCTCCTTATCTTCCTGCTGGAAAAGATAGTAAGAGACAGCGTGTACATATTCCTTTTAAAATGAGATACACAATTCCCTCTTTCCCTCCCCACTAACACACTTTTTTGAATTCCAAAGTCCCGTCGTTTTGCGCAGACCCATCTGCTTCTATTTTGAGGCAACTATTCTTCTGGCTCTGGAGTGCTGGGTAGCACTCCTGTTAAAGTCTGTCACTGTCTCTGGTTAATCAGCTGGAGAAGCTGCTGCTGCTATCTCTGCAGCACTCGGTGCCCATGACAGCCTGGGGAACAAGAGGGTTGGAAGAGAACCTGTTTCTCCCACATGCTAGTGGAGAACAGATCACCCAGGCGCCAGCCTTTTTTTTCTGTATATTTCGTGCTGTAGCAATAAATAATCTTGATAGATATGCACAGGAATTTAAGCTACGTCCAGCAAAATGGGTCATGTATTAATTTTAAATAATTTACATTGGAAATGTCGAAGGTAGAACTAAGACCTACCAGTAAAGTGGCAGAGCCATTTAGGAGGCAGGCTGCGTAGTTAATTGGTATAGTAATTTTGCTGGTTAAATTAACACATATTTTAAAAATACTTTGGTGTACCCTTTGTGTGCATGTTTGTGGAAATTTTACCGAAACAAAACTGGAAATTTTTGAGCTGGATAAAGGATTTCATTGTGCAGCCTTTCTAGTGAAAGAAAAACACTTTTCGGAAAGGAGGCCGAGTTCCACTGTGAGTCACAGGGCATAAGGTCCAAGTATGGAGGGCACGGGTTGGACCAGGCTGCCGCTGCCCCCAGCTCTCTGCCAGGCTGCCCTGCGTGGACAGCAGCTCCCTTTTGGAGCCGGCTGTGTGTCCGTGGCACAACGGAGCCCATGGTCGGCAGGAAGCCATCTCCGATTCCAGTTTGCTTAGCAACACCACAGCATCAAGCCCTGATTTACAAGGAGATCAGCTGCCTGTGCACTCGAGGTGGAGCAGGCTGCTGAAGGCAGTTACCTCAGCCAGAGTTTTGTTCTTGATTTTTTTCATTCATACAAAAGCCCTTACCTGGATTCCACCTGGGTTCAGGAGGAGATCTGGTTGATCTGAAACTGCACTCTCTGGTGCACATCCACAACTTTTAGCATCTCCATCCTGAACATGTCACTCATAGGCATCTAAACCACTTAAAAACAGGGTTTACAGTTCTAAAGTGGGTACACACTGTGGACAACGTCACCCACACTCTTCAGTTGTGCCTTTTAAAATTCAGCATGAATGGAGCCTTTTACCTCATCACCCTCAAAATGGAAGCCCTATATTTGCATAAAAAGGAATTTTCTCATTTCAGTGGTCATATTTATTGATTTTTTTTTTCTGGATGGGTAGCAAAGTTGTTCTGTTTTATTTCATTTTCTGCTTCCTGGGCTTTGTCAGGGCTTAGAATACTTTTCTTGTATAGTGAAGATAACATTTGATGAATCAAATGTTTGACAACATTTTCTTGCTTGTCAGAAAAGGTATTCAGAGCACTGTTTTTATAAGACCAAAACTGTACATTCTACAGCAGTAGCTGAACTTCCCTTTGTAACCTATGTATTATGTCTCTGCCTTCCTTCCTGCATTCTAATCTCTGGGCATATACAGTTGTGAAATGTCATATAAGCCATTTACACCTTTATTTTAAATGAGCTGCAGAAAACAGCCTTATCGCACTAGTGTCATTTTCCTTTCAGAGCTTGAAAAGCAATGTGTTAATTGCGAGCTATTACTTATTTATGATTACTGTGCCAAATCCACCTCTGCTTTTTTGTGGTTCTGAAATCATGTTCTGGACCACTACTGTTATTATTGCTACTACTGTTATTTATTGTTCTTATAATGGTGTGCATATGTAAATGAAACTTTTCAACTAAAATTAAGACTCTTTTCTAGTTTTGATATATTTTGGTAGTGCTGAATAAAATAATGGTAATAATAATTTAAAGATACATACCCCCCACACACAGAAAGACTGCTGACTGTGAAGTTTGGTCAAAGCATGTTGGGGAAAATTGTCAAGATACAAAGGGATTTATGCGTGCATTTATTACTTGCACTAGTGGGGGTTCCACCAATAAATCCCTTGGGATGAATGTGAGCCTACATTCTTCAATGGTAGTGGAACAGACCCTATCTTCAGCAATCATTTTATTTCCACACTTTAATGTTCCCATTCTATAGTGCAGTTCTCTATAATTTTTCTAAAAGATTTTTTATCAGTCTTGATCAAGTGTGTTAGTTGATAAATGGTTGAGAGGTGCAGACTACAAGGAAAGATGCAATGAGTCATGCTGTCTCCTAGAAACCAGACAGCAAATAGCTTTCAACAACTATTTCAGCCTTCCCAAGTACCCTCCACTCCAGTACTCTCTCAAGATGTAATATAGACTTCCACATTATCTGTATGTTCTCCTGCCCAGGAAAATTTAGGAAGCAACTATAATGAAACAAAGTTTAAGTGGAGTCCTTCATTACCTACCCAGAGGAACAAGACAGATGGTAAAAGAAGGCAAGAGGATGATGACAAAATAGGTAGGTAAGGGAACTATTTCCTCAACAGTTTAGCCCAGTCTGAGTGTGCGCTTCTGCCAGCAGCAGTGGTTCAGCTGTACCCCCGTGCCTCTGACCACAGATTCCCTTCCCTTGGGGCAGTGCTAGCTGTCATATCATCAACCATATGAACAAGCTGCTTTGACTGAAAAACATACAGGAAAAAAAGAGATTAGTTTTCTGTGTTGTGAGGCTATGCAATTGCTACTGCCAGCACAAGAGATGCATCAAGAACATAAGGCAGGAAGTGTGGGGGAAAGACTGCTTTAAACTACAGTGCAGTCTACGATTGCTCACTGAGAAACTACACCCTCAGCTAGAATGGTTTATTTTGAAGGAACACATTTTAAATTTTACTAAATAGAGAAGCTGAGCCTAGAGGGGGCCTGGGGTAACATCATGGACAGTTGAGAGTGGCATTGCTGCAAGAGCAATTCCAGGGACCTCCCTCCTTCCCCCACGTGCTGCTCATGGTGCAGAGGTATTGCACATGATGTAGGATACAGTACTGAATATTGCAGAGTGACTCTAGTCAGATCAACCGCTTAGTGATGAGTAAGGGTCTGCTGAGTGACATTCAGTTATTACCCTGAGACACAAACAGGGGAAGGTCCAAAAGCTGGGGGTATCCTTAGGCCTGCGTCTGGAGCAGAGATTGAACCTCATTGAAAAGTCACTCCCAAAAGCACTTCCATTGTCTTCTCCAGCTGCCTGTCCACACAAAATGAGGCTTCCTCCTAGGACTCCAGTGAGACAGATTGAGAATTTGATTCCCATTTAGCAGGTAGGAAAGCTAAGAAAAAGAACATAAATAATTTGTCTAAAAAAATGGAGTAAACATTAATAAGTATTAATGTTACTGGACTCAAGAGGCTGAGACCCTCATTTCTGTGCCATGATGATCAGGCCATGTCTCTCTAGATCCTGTAGCAATAGTTTCTATGGCAATGACCTACAAGAAAAAAGTTATATTTGCATATGTCTTTACTGATCTTGCATTTCCTTCAAATTCTTTTTGAATAGATTAGTAATAAAGGATAAACACTGGAGTAGCCCTGTGTGGAAATTGTGGAGAGCACCAACCCCCTTCTCCTTTCCCAGCTGCAATGCTCCTGAGAGCCCTGCCGTCAGCTCCAAAGCTGCAATGACTCTCAAGGGTCTGAGTCAGCCATAGCATGGGCGCACTGAACATCTTGAGGCACTCTCCTCCCTCTTACTGAAGCAAGTGTAAGGAGCATGATACTGCTGACCCCTGCCTGTGACCCACTGTGTCCCTGAGCTGCTCAGATGTAACTGCCCTACTCAGACTGCCTCCTGAAGCTGTTCCCGTAGGGAACCCTTCTCATAGATGTCCACAGGTATACGGCCAAAAACTTGTGGCATGTTCTTCAAAATGAAATTATGAAAATAAAGTTGTTACATGGGCAGATGATAGAGGCTGAACTGAACTGTCTTTGTATAAATGCAGTTTATACTCGTATTTGATTATAGCTAGTTTACCCTGCCTGGTAGGAATGTGTTTTACACTGTCGTCACAAAACTTATTTTTTTCTATGTTTTGCTTAAGAACTTGTTCTAAAAGCCTATCTGCCTTGCATCCCCATCCAGCTTTTTGTAGGGAGATGTGAAGGGAATCTTCAGTAGGTTCTTGACACTGCAGATGAGGTTACTACGACACAGCAATCTGGAATCTGATCTCATGTTTCCAGGACGTGGGTAAGCTTGATCTTGAAAGGTCTGGGAGGATGATCTATTAATCTTCCCTGAGGATGTTTTGTTTCTCATGGAACCAATCTCTTCTTTCTGTTTGCTCCTACTTTGAGGTTGTAATCCCCTGTTTGTGATAGCAGCAGGATTCCCACAGCAACAGATTATGATGTCACAAGCAGAGATTTATGAAGCCATAGGACAGAGAAGCAGGAAGAAAGGCTCTGTTGTGAGATGGCCCTGTCTGCAAACTCTTTTTGTAATAATTGCCCAAGTGGGAGGAAACCCATCTCGCAGAAGTTATATTTTAACCATCTAAGTGACTGGTTATCAAAGTGTGACTGAGCATGGATATTCAACAGCAGGTTTTCTACTTTAAAGCCCATTCATTATTCCTGACTGAATACACTAAAATCCTTTGAGGCGATTTCACAAATGTTGCTAACAAAAGGAGGAGAATGCATTGGCATGGACAACAACTATATCAAGTGTCTGTAAAATGAAGGAAAAGACACTGAGAGCTGCAGAAGGCTGCTCCAGAGACATCCTAAACAGTGACCATGCCTGAGGTGGCACCATCCCTTTCACAGCCTCATGGTAAACAGGGAAGTGCAGAGTCTGCACTTTTTCAGAAAAGTCATTGGTTCTCCATAAATACCTCCTTGCTCTGTCTCAGCTGGGTTGCCTTATTTTGGGCAATACTCAGTGCCCATTGCAGCCATATTCATGAGACAAGGACTCTAAGACAGAGCTCTGTGGGACTTTCTCCCCCAGTGGGTGAGCTGTAGGGCGCAGGTCTTGTGACTGGTCAGCCACATGGTGTGGTGTTGGGCTCAGCTGGGGAGTTCACCCTCTCTGCCTGTCTGTCCCACCCCTGTGCTGAACAGAGATGATGGTAGATGTGGCTGTCCAGCTGGGTCTAGCACTCGGCTCACAGAAAAGTGTGGCTTTGGAGTGCTGTGGGGATGAAAGGGGTCTGTTTGCCCATGTATATTTTGAGTGTGTGGGGTTTGCTCTCAGTGTGTGACCCCTGACTGGTCTGCACACTCTTCCCTAACTTGTCTTTACTTGTCCTTACTTCAAAGTGACCTGAATATTGTTTTGAATCTAACTTGCACAGTGGCTGGCAGGCATTTGATCTGGCATTTTACTGAGATGTAACCAAACGTGACTTGTAGAAGAAATTCCTCAGTAATGGCACTTGTGCCCTTTTAGTGGGATTTTAGTCCAAGTTCTGGACCTCAGCTTTCCCTGTGGTTTAGCTTTGGGTTGAATTCAAACCAGAAGGAGCACATTTTTCAGATCAAAATCAGATGCTGTAAAGAATAGCCGAATTTCCACAAGAACATCTGAAATGCAAAACTGACCTTGTCTTGCATATGAGATTTCTACCAGGTCAATACAACTGAAACCTCCTCTGATTTCAAAAATGTAAAAGAAAATCTATTTTTCTTCCAGTTCTTTTCAAGAAAAAAAGCCCTTATGAAAATCACATTGAAAATTGCAAGTTGGTGTTGTCATCCGATTGTCGGAAGCCCATTGCTGATTTTCCCCACAGTCACAAACCATACAGGAACAGATAAAAAGATAAGAGTCTTGTTGTCATACAAGTCACACAAACTACCCCTTCATGAAAACAGGTTTTTTTTCTGCTGCAGACATAGGCTGTAATTTTTCAGCGACACAAGTCAGTGATGTCACTAAAAGGTCCCAGCATCCTTCTGCATCTGCTGTTCATCACTATCCTCCCACTGTTCTTTCTGTAATGCTGGCAAAACCATTCATGTGAACTCTCTTATGAACTTGATCAGAGAAATGGTGACATAAAGACAGGAACAAGCAGCCTACAGTGGTAGGTGCAAGATCACTTTTGTTGGCATGAGTTCTAACTGATACTGACTTAAAGTGCGTATGAAATGACAGTTATATTTGCATATCTGTGTGTTGGTTTAAATTCTCCTCGTACTGTTACTTGTACAGATTATATCTCCATGTCCTGGTTTCAGCTGGGAGAGAGTTAATTTTCTTCCTAGTAGCTAGCATAGTGCTGTGTTTTGGATTGAGTGTAAGAAGAATGCTGATAACACACTGATGTTTTGGTTGTTGCTAAGTAGAGCTTACACCAGTCAAGGACTTTCTTTTTCAGCTTCCCATGCTCTGCCAGGTGCACAGGGAACTGGGAGGGGGAACAGCCAGGATAGTTGATCCAAACTGACCAAGGGGCTATTCCATACCATATGACGTCATGCTCAGTATATAAACTGCGGGGAGTTGGCCGGGGGGAGCAATCGCCGCTCGGGGACTGGCTGGGTGTCGGTCGGCGGGTGGTGAGCAGTTGCATCACTTGTTTTCTTTTCCCTGGGTTTTGTTTGTCTCTCTCATTCTCCTTTTCATTACAATTACTATTATTATTATTATTATTACTATTATTATTATTATTATTATTTTTATTTCAATTATTAAACTGTTCTTATCTCAACCCGTGGGTTTTCTTACTCTTGCCCTTCCGATTCTCTCCCCCATCCCACCGGGGAGGGGGAGGGTGAGCGAGCGGCTGCGTGGTGCTTGGTTGCCGACTGGGGCTAAACCACGACACTCCACAAAATTAAAATTTACCCAGAATGTTTTACAGACCTGTAGCAAAATACTAATCCTGGAATCAGCTGAGTCTTGGTTTCAGTCTCAGATCTTCTCTCCATATCCACTCCAGTTTGGACATAATCTGAACATCCATCATTTGACCTAATGTCAGCCTTTGACCTTCATACATGTAGGATAAACGCTGGGTAGCAGAGCATTCAGAGGGTTTGGTGAATGCTGCTAGACTTTCAAGATAACTCTGATTATGATACTTGATTTACTGCTTCTTGTTGGAATTGTATAGACATTCTGATTATGAACAAGCACTAAACAGCTGTGGCACTAAAAGAGATGGGCAGACACAGCAGGCAGAGCCAACACATGGTGCTTGAAGTAGTTCCCTTAGACTGTTACTGATATATGCTTTAGTGTCATTCACTTTAAGAAGGTCATTCAAAACAACACTATTTAAAAAAATGTACAGAATTAAGTAACAACCATACTGATATTTTTGGAGTTACTAATTTCTTGAAAAATAAGTTGTCACGCTACTTTAAATTCATCACAAGCACAAACAGTAGGTAAAAAAAAAATTCCCCCTTAAAGAATATATTAATTTGTGCTTAAATTTCCAAAGTGCATGGGTTTTTACTTCGCTTATTTAAAACTTGTCCAACTTTTATGAACTACTGCATCCTCAGTCACAGGAAAAAATATACACAAGTGTTAAAAATGATTAGTCTCTAAAGATTTTATATGCCAAGTGAGAAATGAATAATGAAACAAAGAAAGTATGTTTCTTGAACATGAGTTACATTAGGCTTACACCCACACTTTCCTTAAATAACTCTTATAGTGGAACTCCAGCTATTTACTTTGTGTATCTCTCAGCCCACCACTAACGGTCCTTAGGACCCACAAAGTCCTGCCATTTGAGGATGTGAAGTGACCTTACAAATATGATTAGATCACAATGAGTAGGTAGGTTTCATGATCTCCATTTCATAGATGTGGGTCCTGAGGCATAGAAGTTTAAGTGACATTCCCAAGGACACAGAGGAAGCCAGTGAGAGAGATGAGAAGCCCAGAGTTCCTGACCCCTCTGTCCTGCTCACTAATTACAAAACCTCATGTCTTCTGCATACCTCAGAGATTTTTCCATTGCTGCTGCAGAACTGATTGTTCAGAGGTGTTGCTGTACTTGGTTCTTCATGCAAAATTCCCCATGTAGCAAGTATAATCTAACAAAGGTTTTAAGGTGAACAGTGAAAGGGCCAGAATCAAATTTCTGCCACTTCAGCCTTAGGAAATGCAAGAGGTATGTTCCTGCTGGGTGGGTCCCTGACAGACACTTGTCACAGCGTCAGATCTTCTTCCCTTTGGCAACAGCCCAGGGCATGTATCTGGGAGAGGTGAAGGTCTGTAAGGCTCAAGGACCTGGGCACTAGTACTAGTTTTCTTGCTGGACATAGGTACCAGCTAGACTGTGTGTGCTCCATTGATTACAGAAGTGCCAGAGCTGAGTACATTTTGACAAGCCACAAAGGATATGACCCCCTGGGAACCAGTTCATAAAATTTACAGCAACCTTCAAGCTGCTTTAATTTCATTTGTAAACAAAGAGAAAGAATTAAGGGGTCATAAAAACTCCCTTACGCGTCTCTCCTGATTGAAAAAGGAAATAAGTCTTTCATAGTCTATGAAAGAAGGTCTATCTACATGTGACAACGCTTATCTATATTCCAAAGACACTCCACATACAGTCCTGTATTTTTTTTTGCGTTCCCTTGGATTCAGTTCAGGTCTAAGAACAAGGATGCATTTCTTGGGTTTCCCAAAATTCATTCGTCAGGTGTGACGGTTCTTCAGGACTTTTTGACCCAGGTTATCCCTGCATGGTACTAGAGACCTTGTCTTGGCTCCTTGGTGATTACTACAGGGAGGGGAAAGATTCAAAGTACTCTTTCAAATAAATCCTTTCTTGTTTCATTGCTATTTATAAATACTACTTTTTAGTTCTTCACTAGTACATATTGAAATAAATGTAGGAAGTGACACCTCCTAAGTAGGCAGAAGTGCAAGAAACCTCTTGGGATGACGAAGTCCTCTCCATTCCCTGTTTAACACAGGCAGTCAGACCATGTAATCCTTTCCATAAAGTTAAAACCTTTTTAAAACTCCTTATCCTTTTTTGGTCTTGCTAAAAAGATGATCCAGAACTTCATAACTCTAATGGTTCTTTTTAATTTCTTCACTGCAGTTACTGTTGTTAACTCAGAGCAGTGTGAAAATGCTTGAGCAAATTTTAAACAAGGAGTGTTTGAAACAAGCTAGCTGGGCAGCGATGCTGAGCATGAGCTCTCTTACTTTGCTTCTCAGCAAGTAGATATATTATTAAGCTGTGTCTACATTAGCAAGAAGCATGGTTTTGTATGACCAAATCTGTAGAATGAAATTTGGTGCTGAGGAGTCCACATCCACAATACAAACACTTTGGGGATTTTACCTACTCTGCTTGGTTGACTCTTATCCCATGGATTGAACTCTCATCAGTGGCTGGAGCTCTCCAAATGAAGTTTTGTCACCTATTCCAGATTCATTTCATCTGAAAGGAATCCGTCTGGTGCCCTCTAAAACCATTCTGCAAGGTGAAGCAATCAGGTCAGGAGATCTGCTTCAAAATTGATCTGAATCAAAACACTGATGTAAACACGCCTTCTGCTTTCTTGGGCTAAAAAAGCCACATGCATCTGTGTGTGGATACAGACGAACCAAGATCACCCTTGCCATGCTCTGAATGGGCCAGATGTGACCCAGCTGCGGTATGGAAGTGGAGTGCTGTAATCCAGCTATTAAACTCTAAGGAGAACTTAAGTCTGTCTCTATTCTCTCACTTAGTCTTGTTCTCAGTCTCTTCTAAAATGTAATCTATTCTCCATGCCAAACTGGGAGTAATTTTCCTGGCCTGCACCAACGTTAATATGTCTTTTTGGAACAGGGATAAACAGAACTGGACATGCTACTCCAGATGAGGCTAGTGTTTGGAGCTTGTAATTTAGATTCTGCAAATGCTGGTAGGCATCACTACATCAGTTACAGGCAGCTCCCATTTCAAGGCTATTTCAGCAATTGTATCAGATAGAAATTTAGCCATCAGCTACAAATAAGACAGGCAGACAGTGCAGACCCAGAATAAAAGAATGACAGCATTCTGTACCACAGCTCACCAGCCTACTCTGAGCAACACCCAGACAAAATTTTATATATAGTTAGAATTGATCCATAGTCAAGACCACATGAAATAGCCAGGACATATTTTCTATGAGCTATAACTCTATTCGTCTGAGAAAAGTTATGGAGGGAAATCTGCTGGGAAAAGCATATGGATCTGCCGTTACGTCCCCTATAAGATATTACTGGGGCAGATTTTAGAACGCTTTTCTCTCCAACTGCTCAGATCTCAACTCTCCTGGAATTTGAAATGGTCTATTGATGGGCCAGTTAGGACTCTGATGGGGCAATTAGGTTGATGAAAGCGAATATTCCAGGATTGCACTTTTTCATAGAATTTACTAGATTCTGTTGTCTGATGGACCTTCCATCCGTGCCTGCATAACCCGTTACTTTGCATTTATGCACCACAGGCAGAAAACTTAACTATCACTAGGAGAGAAGGCAGATGGGAGAGAATATGCCTAGTTGCAAAATAAAAGATTGAAAGGACAAAGAATAATGGAAAAAACTTCTATTTTTGACAGCTCTACATCTTAAATACATAAAAGACTTAGAAGTTGGAAGGCAGCACACTCCCATACACTTCACAGTTGCTGTCATTGGGCACTTCATGTCAGAAATATGATTCTGACTGACATTTGTGGGAGTAGCATTCACAGGAAGGAATGTACTGAACAGTAGCTTTGATTTGGCATATCTATATTGTACCATACAGAATACTATAGATATTCCTGAGCCAGTTTCTCATCTGGTTTCAGGACAATGTTGTGTCTTTCATAATTAGCCATGCTGAGAGGCAGAGTTAATTTTCGTAGGGTCCTGTGCTATGTAAATGTAGGTTTTCTGCTTCCAGAACCTGAGGTAGGTTGTCAGTGTCAGGGGGCTTTTCCTTACAGTGAATTTGGGCAACAGCCAAGGGTGTAGTATTGCACTGGAACGTGCGGACATGTCCTCAGCTCTCTGATGCTGCAGAGAATGAGAGGTTTATCTGCACCACTTTCTCCATGTCTTATCTTCCCATTTCTTCTTTCAACATAAGGAGGACCCTTGGTCTCTGTGTGGTTTTACTTAATTTTGAACTAACTTAAACACTTTGGGTTCAAAAGTTTACCTTCAGTGTTACTGGTTTCATGTTCTACCATGATCAAACTGGGGTAGAAGGCTCAGAAAGAAACACTTCCAATAAAAAAAGAAAAAAAAAGAAAAAAGGGATGAGCAAGGATGTTGCAGTATTATAAACAAATGTTGAGGTGAGCAAAATGAGGAAAAAAAGAAGATAATGGAAAAAATAATACAATAAATACATTCCATACAGCCAAGCCAAGGGGCAACCTGTCTTTAAGGACAGTCTGCCGCATGTTGGCTTTTTTTTCAGCTTGAATTTTGTGTCATCGTGGGTTGTTTCTTTTTTAATTGTGTAATTGAATCATTCTGGAAAAAAAAATAGGGAGGCTAGCAACCTTACAGCTCTCAGCAAATAGTTTTAGAGCGTCACAAAAATCTCTGTCATTCTTTCTTTGATTTCTAGCTGCCTCTTAGAAACTTTATTCCCACACTGGTGGTGGGGTGAGAGCCCAGGACTGACGTGCTCTGTGTTGGACTCTGGCCAGCGGTATTCAAACTGCACATACTCTTTGCCAGATCTGCTAAGAACCTGTGATGACATTTCTCAAGGGCAAGATGTCTCTCAGAGTTCAGGGAACGGGTGGATTCTCTGTCACTGTAAGTGTGTATGTGATCTAAATAATTGCTTGGCTTCAGTTTGCAATCTGGGCTGGGGTGCCAGTTCATTGCTCTGATCTCTGAACGAGTGAGTCCATCTCAAGAGCTTGGGACATGTCCTGCTTCTGTCCACCATATTTTCACAATAATTTTCTGAATTACAGGGAAGCTCTTAAAAATAAAAGTGTTTAGATGCTTTGTACTTGTCTGTACCGTAAAATGAACTGAACTTCCATGACCTTCTGGACTGTATACAAAGACCCTTGAAGTAGAGTTAGCCTGAAGGGTGGGTTAGCTGGGCGCCTGCCCAGCATGCTTAAGACTAGAGTGCACAACTGAAATTCTAGGTTAATGTTTATCCCCAATCAATTAGTGTTTTGGAAAGGCATGAAATTCTGGCTTGCCCTGGGCACTGTTTGACTAAAGGCCAGCCATGGTTGGGAGCCCCAGAAGGTTGCAGATCTTGGCTCTGTGGGAGGCCCAGCTATACAGCAGCAAACAAGCTTTCCTCCAAAGACCCTCAGTGCTCTGTTCAAAAGAATTTTTCATCCTCCACCTGTGGCCATGAAAGAGGGTTGACAGATGGGCTGTTGTAATGGGCTATTGTGTAAATAGCATGCATTTAGCAGAAATGCTGAGGGTGTGTATTTACAGGGGTCTTACATGGATTTTCATTGTAGATGAGGAGTGCTCCAGAACAGCCACTGCAGGCCTGCTGCATTAATTCCCTATGCAGAGCAAAGTATTTTCTTTTTCTTCATTAGCATCTGCTGGAAAGTAAATACAGCAATTCAGAGAGGGAGGGAAGGAGATGCTTTGAAATAACATTTGGCCTGGATATGAATGGTCACTTTTCAATAACATGGCCTCTCAAACCTTGGACTTGCAATGGCATTTGTACACATGTACGAAGGTTTTGGGTGATTCTACCTCATCTCTGTCCACCTCACATCCCTGTGCAGAATATTCAGGGATATAGCAGACTGGGAAATCAGGAGCAACAGAGTGGAGAGGACTGTCAAGTGTGTATTGATAAGATGGAAGGAAAGGTGAAGTAATGTTTGGAGGAGAGCTACAAAACTGGCTGCAGAGGATTCATGGGAACCTGAAGGTTGAAACAGGAATCTGAGAAACAACAGAGAAAATTGCAATAAAGAGATGAGTGGAAAGAAAATACGTCATTTCAACAAAGCAGTGAGGAGCTGACAGGAAGAAGATGATCCCAAATAAAAATGGGCAGAAATAGAGGTGAGTAGCAGGAGAAGTACTGGAGGGGCCAGTCTGAAGGATGCTGATGAGAAAGCAGGAGAGGTGATGAGAGCTGGTCCCTGGGTGACCCAACAGGCAGGTGGGGATGGCTGGCCATCCTCTCCACTGCTGACCTCAGCAGTGTGTCAGCTGGCAGGGCCGGGAGCTGGCAATATAGTACTGACAGGGGGATGAGCAACACGTGGTTTCACTGGCAAAGGATAGCTGTTCCCAAGGGACTTAAAAAATTTTGATATATATAGAAGCAGGTCTGGTGCTCAGGCATAAGGCCAGCAAGTGAGAAAAGTCAGTACACATGTCCATGTTAGTACTCCCTTCTAATGGGGACCCAGCCTCTGTGAAAACTCACGCTCTCAGGTCTGCCTAGAGCAGCTCCTGATTGCCGTCAAGCAAGTTCATCGTGGGGCCACCAGAGATAAAATTGTCCCTCATCTTTTCTCTGAATCCTGCAATAAGCCCACATTTCTGTTTCCAGCTCAGGATGATATACTCCGGCTGACAGTACAGAACAATTGCAGCCAACCAGACAGCACTGTGCCGGTCCACAGGGCTATTTTTGGAGGATGAGAAAGTTTGCTGGAATCTATACCAAATACCAATGGGTTCAGCCAGCAGGGAAAGTTAGTGCCACTCACCTCAGGTGCATCAACTTTTCCAATGCTTCAGTGCTGGTGTTTTGCACAACAAAGGGTTGGCTCTGTGTGAAATATTTAGAGTGGGTGTTAATGTCCTTCTTGTGCTGTTGACTATGCTGACAGCAGGAGCAGCCCTGTTTACTGGGAAGATGGCAGAAGCCATGATTCTTGTAGTGGATCTCCCTTTCTCTCTCCAAAAGTAGAAGTCATGTGAACTGGTGGGGCAGTGAACTGGTTTTGACTGGATGAGGGATGAGTCATCTCTTGAAATTGTCATCAAATTAGTGTGGAATCAGGATATCATCCTGTAGAGGAAGATGGGCCTAAGGAAGAAGTCAGGTTTGCCTGGTGTCTCAAGACTAGGTCTAAGGTTGTCTTCCTAGGCACTGGATTTCAGTTCCATTGCAGCTCCCAAATGAAAAAAGAGTGTACCCATTAAAGATAATTGTACTTCTGTGCAATTTAGTGAGCAATTTGTGCCTTCCAAACACACAAAAAAGAAGTACAGTCAGTTTTGTTGTTGATTTTTCTTTCCTGATTCCAGTCAATTGTTAATAATCATGTTGTCATTTTTTTTAAAGAGTTGGCACCAAAACTTCATTCATTCCACTTAGAAAGAACCACCACCAACCTATTACAAAACCTGTCATTATCTCACAAAGTCGTATTCTTGACATCTGTTAAGTAAAGGTTTATTTTACACTTCAAAAGTCAATCTGCACAGCTGACTAAACTTCTTCAGAACTGTACAGTCTGCTCCTGTCAAATATTTGGGAAAATAAAAGTTGGTTTAAGAAAAATATTTGTTTTAGCTGGAAAATGAGTTGCCTTTTTTTCTGTATATGGGAAAACGTGACTTTCTTTCCTTAAAAATTGAAGTAGGGAGTGGAAGAAAGAAGATGAAGCACTTCCTATGTACTGTATCTGATTTTATCAGTGTCAGAAAATGACAGCTGAATCAGTTCTCTGTATGTTTCATTTCAAGCTCTGCATTTTTCATTTTTTAGCTATAACATACTGTAAGGTTGATGGGGGTCAAGCTAAGCTCCTGGATAGTTTGCAAAGGAAGTTCTAGAAACTATTTGATTCAGGGTATCTGTGATTTGCAACCAAGTCTACGCTACTTGACAAGTTTGGCTTGGCTGTCAGACTTGGTTATGCCATTAACCCAGGTGCAAGAATCTAATGTGTATAATTATAGGCCTTGGCAATGACTCTTAGAAACACAAAAGTGCTGGAAGAATCTTTCAGGTTTTCCAGCAGTTGATCCCACCCTATTTATTTCGCTTCATCATTAGCTCAGGGCACACATGCATGGTATTTGCTAGACAGCCTTTTAACTATTGAGAGCAATGATACAAGTGCTACTGTAGACAACTGAGATATTTTTTTACCATCTCAGAACAAATCTCAACAACATGGTGGAATATGTGTATGACTCCTTTCTGCTCCAGGTTTTACCCTTTTGACAGCCTTGGCCACACTGTGTCATTATTAGAGAACAAAAAAATAGTCTCTTGAATTAAAAAAATAAACTCTATTTGAGAATGTTTTGCCAGAATAGTTTATAAATAGAAAATTCAATTTCCACAAAATCAAAAATGTTCATTGCAGTTTTATCCCTTTCCCTCAAAAAAAAAAAAAAATCATGGGTTCTCACAGAACTCAGGAGATCTGGAGAATGGAAATTCCAGATATCTCTCATCTGTGCAGAGTCACTCTCTGCGGTCACTCATCACAAGCCTATACTCAGGAAAGGAATCAATTTACCAGTCAGTGGCCAGCAGTCGAAGCAGATACATTTCTGATGATCACTGAGATAAGACAAGGATACAGAAAATACAGTTAATAAGTGGCTATCTTTACTTTAATAGAAAGAAATTTTGATTGCTTCTAGCCGGGTAGTCTTGGACATTATCTTATGCCTTCAGGTCAGCTTTGGGTCAACTATGTTGATGACTGAATTGTAGCTTAGTACAGTGGGTCTGGCACAATTAAGCATACCTCATCAGTGAAGCCCTGAAAAGAACGTTTCTTGGGATTATGCTAGCGCAGTCAAAGGGAAAAGGACAGGGAAGCCGTGTGTGACAGAAAGCAGGAACAACACTTCATATATACTGCTGGACTTGCAAGGTGAATTCCAAAGGGATGATTTTGAATTTCTGCAAAAGAAATAAGCAAGATATTTTTTTCTTCAGTCCAACCACAAAAGATTGGGCCATAAACAGAAGGAGTATTACATGTGATTGATGATCTAAGGTACTCAGATCCACAAATTAGCTCCACAACTCTTTCTAGTAGTTGTCCCTTAAACCTGAAGTATATCTATGATTTCAAGAGTAGGGTTCATTTTGTCTTAATTGAGACATTAAAAATGAGGTATCTAATCTGAGCAGATTGTTTAGCTTCCTTCCATAGTTACTGGGGTAAAACGGGTATGTGTGTAAGGTGTGGTTTATGTGATAACTGGAGTGACTTGCTCTCTCGTGGCATCTATTTCTTCACATCCATTACAGAGTGAACCCAGACAACTTAGACTAAACACATTATGTGCTAGTTAACTCAAGTTTGGTGAGATTAATCCTCGCTGGTTGTCTTAATTTCCCACTCTAGACTCAAGTTTGGTGAGATTAATCCTCCCTGGTTGTCTTAAATTCCCACTCTAGGCAGACTCACAAAACAGCTCGAGACCTGTCCCTGGCCTAAATCTTGCCATAACTCACAAGGATTCTCCTACAAGGATCAGTGCCTTCTAGAGCAAACCTAGCAGCTGATCTGCCTCTAATAAAGCCGGGAAACAGGAATGCAGCTAGTGACTTTTTTCATCAATGGATAGAACACCAATCCAGGACAGAAGTTCAGCTCCTTCCTAGGCCTAGGTGGATTTGAGCCTTCATCTCCTGTCTTCTGGAATGTGTCTTTACCACTAACCTGAGCAGAAAGGTGCAGATACCCTCATTCTCCCATCCTGAGTCTCTTCTGCTTTATATGGCCAACTTAAACACTCACTGAGAAAGAGAGAAGGCAAGTACCAAGTAACAGAGGTTGGGCTAGGGAACTCTGTCATTTATTATAATGTTTTACTATTACACATTTTGTGATTTAAACCCTGGGATTTAGATTCATCTCTCTCTTTTCCATTTCATTGTTTAAATGGATCACATAAAACGGAAGAAATTCGGTATGAGGGAACAACCCTTCACAAGCCCCCTAAAGCTCTTCTTAATAACTATGGTGCCTTAGGGAATCGGGACAACAGGGCTTAAGTTCACTAGATGGAGAAGGGAATTGAACCCAGAACCCCATATTCTAGATGAGTGCCCCAGTCCCTGGAAGTTCTGGAAAACAAGGGTAAGGGATAACAGCATTTCCCTCTCCAGCTGTTTTTTAAAAGAATGCATTATAGAAACAGTTTTTTACCTAGCTTTCAGAGATAAATCAGTGCAGTAATGGGAGCAACATGTGCCCAGGCCCTGGGGATCAAGGAGGGAGGATGTAGAACTCCTGCTTTTATTAACTTTTCTTACCATCTAATTTAAGAAACTTCAGTTCAGCAGACCATGCTGTTTTAGGTAGAACTTCTTACAGGATTATCCATCTCAATGCTTTGGGTATATAGCAAACCTGGATGCATGACTTAAAAGACTAGATGCTACAGTGCTCTAAAGTGCAATGCTCTTATTGACCTGATCTTAGAATTACAGAACACCAGGAAAACCTAGGTAGTAACTTCCCATAAATTTATTTTGAATTTGATCATATGGTCTAAGTTGTCGCACCCTAGAGTCCACTACCAATTTCCAAACCTTTTCTACATGAACTTTGGGCATTTTGATTACATTTCATGATATTACACTTCTGTCCTTTGCAGTTCAGGTCTGGAATACCGGTTATTATTTCTGTCGCCTTTATGACGTTTTGGGGGTAAAGAGTTTTATAATAAATGATAAGAATTTTCTTTATCTATTAGTATAGTATTATCACTAGGACATAGGCTTTGGAAAAATCTAAGTGTTTTGGGTTTAATGCATCCTTTTATATACTGACCTATGTTATCATAATGTATTTAACATATTTTTAAAATAAACTCACGTAGGTTGTATATCAATCAGTTTTCTTACATGGGAAGATTGAGTTTCTGGAAGCCTAAGGCTTAAATATGACTACCTGCTTAGTTTAATTTGTGGTGAAGTGTTTGTACTCTTACCTCAGTCATTTTGCTTGTGTAAGACAGCCTCTTCGCAGTGGTGGTTGCATTATAGTATATGACAAAAGTCTGAGATAGGTTTAATGTAAGTTAGAATCAACTTAATACAAAATGACCCACAGAATTTCCACAGGGACAGAACATAGTCTTTCAGCAGCTGACAGAAATGATATCAATTGGGATACTGCAACTTCCAAAAGAGCATAATATATTAAATGTCAATCAACAAGAGTTTATGAAAATAGTTCTTGTCAAACTAACCAGATGTCTTTCTCTGATGGGATTACAAACCGGGTTAATAAAGGTAAATAGTATTGATACGATATACATAGATTTATGTCAGGCATTCATCTGAGTGCCCAGCAAACATTTCTTTAAGAAACTGTAATGACTAAAAATCAACACAGCACACATTGAGTTTATTAGAACCGGCTAACTGGTAGGTCTGAAAATGTAAACAGGGAATCATAAGTGAACAAACATGGCTTTTGTGATCCTTGGAAGAGTGAGGAGGAGTTGGACTGCTATATCTTCTTTATATTTTGTATCTGTATGGCTGTGACTACAATAATGGGTCTAGTTCTGGGGTTCACCATCTTACAAAATCATCTGCAAACTGGGGAGTGGAGAGGAGCAATTTGGGGGAGAAGTACAGGAATGGCTAAAGGACAAGAAAACAAGGATTATAAACTCAATGAGTTCAATCTGTTTAGTTTATCAAAGGAAAGGTTAAGAGATGACATAATCACAGTTTGTAAGTATCTCCATGGAGAAAATACATTTGATA
>VYZW01041207.1:21224-37101 GCA_013401315.1 Balaeniceps rex | reverse complement strand
TTTTTTGGCACAAAGCTCACTTAAAGCTACTGTAAAGCCCAGGTGACAGTCCTTTTAGAAATACCCATTGCGAACAACATACATCCATAGAAACATCCTAAAAGTAAATATGGTTGGATAAATATTCACCTCAACCCCACCACAAATAAAAAGGTAAAATAGAAACCTTTGGTGTAGGAAAGCTTTTGACATTTTTAGAAAATGTACCATTTTCCATTTCACATTTTATTGGCAGAATAAGATTATTTACTATTTTAAGACTATTTAAAATATGGTCAGTACTTCAAGAAAGATGTAGTGTCCCCGACCAGTCCCTCTGAGACTACAGAGCTAATGGCTTGTGATGGTTATAGGAACAGCAACTGGAAACAACGGAGCAGAAAAATTTGAATCTGTGTTTTTCCTATCAAAATATCTTCTGTGTTGCAATTTCCCTTTAAGATCAGCGACAAATTAGAAGAGTCAGCCATGATCCTTCTGTTCTTGCAAGCAGTTAGTATCTACATTTCCCTCCAGGAGATACTGATTCCAGTGTTTCAGAAAAGGAAAAAAAGCAACCTGTCCAGGAGGAGGACAGTTAATTGAAGACAGAATTATAGACCCAAGTATATTGCAAAGAGCTTTTACTATAGATAACATGCCAATATATAATTATATGCAATTAGGTATTTTTATTTCCCATTCCCAAGAATTAACAGATTTTAATAAATGATATATGGAGACTGAAATGAGGGTAACAAACTCTGACGTCTCCAAAGGACTTATTTCAAAGTTACATGGTAAATTTATTGAATGTGATATGGAAGGCAGAGGTAATTACATGCAGATATGGGAAATACTCTAGATAAGAAGTTTCCCTTAGAGCACTATTCACATACTGATGTATGGCTATTACTGGTTTAGATATGTCATAGTTGCTAAGCAGTGAATCCCAGCACTGTCATTTACATGGAGTCAAGAGTGCTGATCAGCTGCAGAATATGTAGAATAGAGGATGTCTTTGTTGATGTTTAGTAGGGATGTCCCATACCTGGAAATACTCATGGAGAGTTCTTAGTCTCACAGATCTCAGGTAGGAGGACTTACCACATTGTATCACATTGGGTAACTGTTTCATTAGAGAATTACATTTGCAGTCCTTATCTGCTGTTTCTTCAGTTTCTTAATTGAGACGCCTCTGTCAGCTTTTACTTCAATATACTCAAAATATTCAGTACATAAATAATAAACTCCAATCATTCTGGTCACTTTGGTGACCAACTTTTAGACAGCCTCTCAGTGAAGAGCATTGGAACAGGCTGCCCAGAGAGGTGGTGGAGTCACCGTCCCTGGAGGTGTTCAAAAAACGTGTGGACGTGGCACTTAGGGACATCGTGTAGTAGGCATGGTGGTGTTGGGTTGATGGTTGGACTAGATGATCTTAGAGGTCTTTTCCAACCTTATCAATTCTATGATTCTATGATGAGAAAGTGAGGTTTTACGATCTTATTTGTATCTATCTAATGGTGTTTATTCCACCTTGAAGAGCTAAAAACTGAGAGAAGAATTCTGTTACTCTACAAAGCACTGCCTTCTTCACTGGGAAGTGACAGCATATGGTTCTTGCTACAGGTTCTAAGCCTACTGAGAAGGTCACCGGTGTCCAGCCCTACATCACTGGCTGTGTGGAGTTCTCAGTACTATGGCACGTGGACCCTTGAGCATAACTGCATTTTCAGAAAACTTTTATCTCTTCTGCTGTGTTTCTAATTCTCTGCTTGCTAACAACTTGCTGCTGATGCCGTGGCTAACTTCTGTATTGCATTCAGGTCCAAGAAGTGGGTACAAAACTGCAGCATTGTACAGCTTCCTTGTTTACCCTGCTGCAACCGGATACCATATTTTATTCTTCCCTCTTAACTGCAAACCAAACAACAAATTAAGTAGTCCTCAGTATGAAATAAAGATGAGGGGTGTTTAAATCAGGCTGTTTAACTCTGTCAAAGGTAGGCGTGTCCAACTAAAACACACAAACTTCTGTGTGCAATGTGTGCACTATGTTGCAGATCCATTTAGCACATGCTCCGATCTATGTATAATGCCTGTTAGGTATCAGATGTGTTCCACAGACTAAAGTAAGGCCATCTTTAGTCCAAGGATGAAAAAAAACCCTGCATGTGTATAGTTTGAATGTCAACCAATAAGGTTGGCTATTTCCTAAAAGAAGAGCATGAATTCTAGATCTGTATTTCATTGCCTGTCAGATTTCTGGAAGCTCCCAGCATCTAACAGCTCCAGGCGGTCAACAGAAATGGTTGAGTATTTGGGCTTTCCAGAACCAGGGGATATCTGTTTATGTCTAGTAAATATGTTCAAAATATCTATTGATAGCTATAAAGTTATGCAAAGCTTTTAACAGTGTTGGCTATTTACAGTGTTTACCAGTGGTGCTATTTGCTGTTTATCCTGTTTATCCTTGTCTGCAACCATTTTCTAACCTTTGCTTCTGCAGTGGCCATTGTTTTAATCCCAAAAGCCTGGCTAGGAGACCTGCTTTGTGAGTTGTTCCATACTGTGAGCCATAGTTTTTGAAATGACATTGAATGCAACTTGATCTTGTTTATACTTGTGACCAAATAGGCCACCCCCATTTTTAGTTTGGCAGTTCTTGTTGTTGCCTATTCTACTTGCTATCAACATTTTGAGACTGATTTTTGACTGAGAAGACAGTAACAACTGTATTCTAATACCAAAAATGTATGTTTCCTTGTGAAAGCATTTGTCAGTATTCTTCCAGCTAGTCCAGCTTTGTCAGCTGTTTGCATTTTCTTACTGGGTCTTTTTCTTACCTGTGGACTTTGTATTAAGTCTTTGCTGAGCCCCTGCCAGCCTTCACCATTTGAAATTAACCCTTAAAGATTTTTAAAATATGTTTTACTGTAGGAAGAATAACCTTTCGCAGGCTAGTAGAGATTAGTAGATAGGGTAGTATGGAATAAGATGGAATAAGATATGATTTAATTCCCACTTAATAACTTTCCAGTTGTTTTCTCAAGGATGTCTGTTCTTTGTGATAATCCCTTATATTTGCTATTGTTTCATTTCCTGCTAGTCTCCCTCTTACAGCCTTTTTCACTTTAATTTCTGTGCCTTCCAGCAGGATGATATCACACAGGTAAACTGTTGTTTATAAACACCCCCCCCAAATATGTGCATCTTTCATGTCCATTTTGCCACTCATTTTCAGCGTTGGTCACAGAGTTTGTTGCCATGATTTGTATTCACAGTAAAGGTTCTTGAAAGGGATGCAAATGATTCTACTCTTAAACTGAACTGCATCTAAACATTAAGTCTTTTCCTTCTTGAACCACAGCCTCTTCTACCATGTGTAAAACCTTTCCCTTCTGTCACATCCCACAAAATGTATGCTGATAGTTCACTCACCGTAAAAGTGCTATGTGTTTAATTGCCTTGTTCTGAGGAGTGTTAAGAGTATCGCTCCCTATATACGGCTGAATGAAACAAGCTCCAGGGAACTCGAGAACTGAAGGGATGGAGCTGCATGTTCTCTGGTGCAAACCAAAGCTTGGGTTCCATGGCAGTATATGGAAATAGTCTGGGAGAAGGTAAAGTAAGTTGTAAAAGAAAATTGCTTAGTTTCCAGACTGTAAAAAGGACCCAAATTATCAACTCTACTAGGGAAATGAGTGTAGTCCTGAGTTTGGTGGAATCAAGTAGGTACAAAATGTGAGCCAGAGTATACAGATACTTGTCTTCATTATAATAAATTTTTATACAGTTTTGAGGTCACTAAGTTGAAGTTTGTCTTGCTCCCTATTTTCCGAAAAGATTCTTCAATGTATTTGGGATCGTAGCAGACTGATGAGTGCTGATGATTGTATCACTTAGGGCAGAAGTTTGGTGTTTAACAGTTAATATTAACGTAATGTTACAGTTTGGGAAATGGCTGTTGAAAGATCAGGTGAATTTAGACTGAATGTCTGCAAAAACATAGTTTTATTCTGTAAGACAAACCTGTAGAAATGTCTCATAGTACTCAGGATAACAGCATCACATCTCACATGAAAAAGAGTGCTCAACAGCATCAGACACTTTATGCAATGAAGAGTAAAGCAAGTAAATGTCATGTCTTTTATTCCTGTACCATCTGTAGACTTCAGTGGCTGAAAGTCATTGATTGGGTGTAAGGTACAATGATCTAACATATTCTGCGGAGCACGTTCTTTATTTAATAGTTACTTGTGAAAATATCTCTAGAGAGCCGATTAGTAAGCAACTAATAGTTCATTTTCACAAAAAATTGAAATTGGTCCTCCTTGACCCTCTGTTGTGTTGTATTATTACAGCTTTGACCTTTGAAACAGCATACATAGAGGGTGTTAGTAGAATTAAGATGTAACTTGACCTTTTAAATACCAAAGACCAATATCATTTCTATGGTAATGTAAATTCAGCATAACTTCTGCACCAATTAAATTTGAAAAAGTGAAAAATATAAAACTCTGGCATTAAAAATTAAGGTAATTTACTTTCTATTTGCTGGATCTCCTAAGCATAAGCATTTTCCCTTTTATGTCACTGCTTCTTAAGTCTTTATCATGGATTTAAGCAAATAATAATGTAATGAGACAACAGTACAAAGACATATATTCTCTTGTTTCAGTATAAAAAAGAAATGTGCCTTCAGCAAATTTTCTTAGCTCACTTGTTTCAAAAGGCAAGAGCTAAAGACCAAGTCATCTACTGATCCAAGAAAAGTGATATGACAGCAGAAGCCTGCCTGAAGAAGAAAGAATTTTTCTGTGGTTTTGGATTGTCTTTTGATCTCCTTTTATCCATGGGGACCATAAAGCCAGGTCAAGGTGGCTGGGTTCCATGTGATCTGCAGAACGGTCCATATTTGATCTTGAAGTAGTTTAAGCCTTTGCTAGAAGACTTGTTAAGTTACAGTGTTTCTGATATCGAAGGTATCAGAATGGATTCTTGGTATCACTGCTATGCTAGAAGTCGATTAGGTTCCTGTCACAAATGTTGACAGTAGTTCTCAGTATTATTACTTTTTATTATTCAGTGTGGTTATTTTCTTCTTGGTTTTGAGACGTTTGTATGGAATAAATGTTCTTCTTACTTTCATACCAGTATTTAAAACCTTTATATACCACATTTAAGTGTGCAGTGTCTGTATCACCAAACCACAAATGGTTATTAAGAATATTTTATTTTACAAGAATACAAAAGAATAGTTATAAATGGCCCTTTTTTTTGGAAGTGAAAAATAGGTGGGATATTTGTAGCTGTCTTATTCAAAATTTAATGAATATGTGGTAGCTTGTTTCTAGTTTGTTTGATTTGGGTTTTTTTTTTTGGGGGGGTAGGGTTGGTGTTTTTTCCCCTCTATAAGCACAAGGCATTTCAGAGTGGAAACAAAAACATACAAATAGTTACTTTAGTAGTTGTATCTCTTGTTCATCAATTATTAAAATACAGCTGATTATGTAGTGCTATAATAAAATTGTATCACAAGGTAGAAGTATTTATTGAAAAGCTATTTAATTTTAAATGTCTGTGTTCTGCATCCTGAGAGTGACTGACTTTGAGGCACAGGGCTCTCTATGTCTTTAGTAAAACCTTGTGTTGTATTTTGGCAGTTTGACTCACACTCCTCACTGATCTCAAGTATTCTTATGCTTCCAGAAGTGTCTCTTTCATTTCAGTATGGATATTAATGAAATTGGGTATTGATCAGGGTTGCTAATACTGACCTTTTATTAACATTTTTATTATTAGTGATGATGATTCTACCATCTGAAGGAACTTGACCTGTTCATTTTCAGTTTCTGCCACAGAGGCCACATTCTACCAATCCTGACTGCATGACTCCACATGGAACTGTCCTGCATCAGACCTTGGATTTTGATGAGTTCATACCACCAATACCGCCTCCACCCTACTACCCACCAGAATACACCTGCACACCTGTGATAGAGGCGCAGAGGTAATTCTTCCTCCCTGTAGTTACAGTCATCGCGTAGTTCTGAGCTACAGACTATGAAGCTTTTTCAAGGAATATGAAGCCAAGTAATGTCCTTCACTTACATTAGGTGCTGCTTTTCTAGAGAGATTACATACATTTTTTGCAAACTTGTTAGAACGCACCTGGAAATATTTAGTTATTAGTGCAGTTTAGTATTTAGTGCAGTTAAAGCACTGCTGTAATAGAGAAGTGATTGAATTTAGCTAAGACAAGGATAACAATATCTGAACTTAAAGCAGACATCAGCTTATAGGTAATCCTTTCACAGTTGTTAACATTATACACTTGACGCTAAATATGAGATTTAATTTTCAAAGGAGATCATTGCAGTTAATGTGTATTATTGTGGAGTAGTGAAGGACATTAATGACTGCAAAATGAGCTGCTAGAGATGGCTGGCATCCAAAATGAAATATGATTTTTAAAGCTACCCTGTGAATGAGGGCTTCCTTTTGGTTGTCTAATAAATTTCTCCAATATAATTCTTTGTGGTATATTGGCTTTGAATTCAGAGAACACTCTACATCACTGTGGTGTAGGTAATAGTTCACCAAATAAATCCAATGCAATTTCTTAATAGTTAAGTTTGCTTGTTGGTATTTTTAAACAGAGGTCTCCATTTGGACTTTCCTCATTCCCCATTCAGTGCTTTATATGAAGTAACCATTAACAGCCCAGGAATGCTGTATCCAACTGAGCTGCCCCCTCCTTATGAGGCAGTGATTGGAGAGACGCCTGCCAGTCAGGTAAGGAAAGCCAAAGGAAATTCTTTACATAGTCTTCAAATTTTCATGATGCAAAACAGTTTTAGATAAATTTAATGATCTAAAATAATTTAGGAGTTAATTGTGTGGTGGGTTGACCCTGGCTGGATGCCAAGTACCCACCAAAGCTGCTCTATCACTTCTCAACTGGACAGGGAGAGAAAATACGACGAAAAAGCTCATGGGTCGCGATAAGGACAGGGGGATCACTCAGCAATTACCGTCATGGGCAAAACAGACTCGACTTGGGGAAAAATCAGTTTAATTTATTACCAATCAAAACTGAGTAGGGTAATGAGAAATAAAAACTAAATCTTAAAACACCTTCCCCCCACCCCTCACTTCTTCCTGGGCTCAACTTCACTCCTGATTTTCTCTACCTCCCCCCGCAAGCGGCACAGGGGGACGAGGAATGGGGGTTGCGGTCAGTTCATCACACGTCGTCTCTGCTGCTCCTTCCTCCTCAGGGGAGGACTCCTCACACTCTGCCCCTGCTCCAGCGTGGGGTCCCTCCCACGGGAGACAGTCCTCCACAAACTTCTCCCACATGGGTCCTTCCCACAGGCTGCAGTTCTTCACGAGCTGCTCCAGCATGGGTCCCCCACGGGGTCACAAGGCCTGCCAGCAAACCTGCTCCAGCATGGGCTTCTCTCTCTCCATGGGTCCACAGGTCCTGCCAGGAACCTGCTCCAGCATGGGCTTCCCACGCAGTCACAGCCTCCTTTGGGCACATCCTCCACCTGCTCCGGCGTGGGGTCCTCCATGGGCTGCAGGTGGATATCTGCTCCACTGTGGACCTCCATGGGCTGCAGGGGGACAGCCTGCCTCACCGTGGTCTTCACCATGGGCTGCAGGGGAATCTCTGCTCCAGTGCCTGGAGCACCTCCTGCCCCTCCTTCTTCATTGACCTTGGTGTCCACAGAGTCATTCCTCTGACATATTCTCACTCCTCACTCCAGCTGCAGTTTGTGTCCTGGATTTTTTTTTTTCCCTCCTTCTTAAACATGTTATCACAGAGGTGCTACCACCATTGCTGATTGGCTCGGCCTTGGCCAGCAGCAGGTCCATCTTGGAGCCAGCTGGCATTGGCTCTATCGGACATGGGGGAAGCTTCTGGCAGCTTCTCGCAGAAGCCACACCTGTAGCCCCCCCCACTACCAAAACCTTGCCACACAAACCCAATACAGGGGGAAGAACCATTAGAAAATATTTGTATTGTTTAAACACACTTTTCAGACCATTCTCTTTAAAAGGGTTTAACTAACAAATTTTACTTAATGTGTATTCTCCTTATGTTCTTGTGCATGGTTGGGCAAATGCTTATGCGAGTAGTAATATTTCAGCTGTTATCACCCATTAAAAAAGTGCTATGATACTGGATTATCAGTAACAAAAACCTGGAAGAATGGATTGGAATCACTGAAGCACAGTGTTTTTCCTTATGTGAAAAGGATAATGATATTTTAAAATGAGATTACATTTTTTAATTTCTATAGGTAATAAGGAATTAGGAAGTGGGTTCGTTTTCTTAAAAACCTGTACAGTTGTAAAATATGTTTTATTCCAACTACTGATGATAGTAGATTTGCCTCACTTTACTATACTCCTTTTAGTTGGAGCTCAGTGCAACTGTAGGTTTAATAAGGAAAAAGATAACTGTGTGTCTTGTGAGATGGAATGCTAGTAACTTCTGTATGTTTGCGTATGTGTGTATATAGCATAGAGCTCATGGGACATACGGGTTTGCTCTGCATGTGATCTGAGCCAAGATAACTACGAATTCCCATTTTAAACTCTATGTGTAGGTAGAATATGTTCTTGAAAATTCCTAACAAAAATCTCTGTAAATAACCTCAGATTAACAAACTTAAAAATATATATTTGCAGTCCCTCACTTATGTCAGATTTCAGATCATGTTCTGGAAAAGTACCGGGAGCGTCTGGTAATAGTATAGGTATAATGTGTATATATATATAATAATGTATGCTCTAGTCTTGACAGGATGCCTTGAACTCAGTGCGAAATTCATGCTTTAGTAGTTGTCAGATACAGCCTCCATAAGGAGGCTCCTATCAGGCACCAAAGTGCTAGAAACTGGTTGCTGCCTCAGTGTTACATTAGCTGATAAGAAACCATACAGAGCAAAGATCTGAATGTTAAAAGGGTAGGGACGTGTTCTTCCTATGAAATAGCAATGAGTAGTTCTCTGTCTGTTGCTTATACTTTGGGCTGTTACAGCTTTCAATAGCTTCTGCAGTTACATGGCAGAAACAGTTACTCCTGAGAGTACATAACATCTTTATTCTGAACTTTGAGAAACGACCCGGTATACTTCATAGAATCATAGAATGCTTTGGGTTGGAAGGGACCTTTAGAGGTCATCTAGTCCAACCCCCCTGGAGTGAGCAGGGACATCTTCAACTAGATCAGGTTGCTCAGAGCCCCGTCCAACCTGACCTTGAATGTTTCCAGGGATGGGGCCTCCACTACCTCTCTGGGCACCCTGTTCCAGTGCTTCACCACCCTCATTGTAAAAAATTTTTTCCTTATATCTAGCCTAAATCTCCCCTCCTTTAGTTTAAAACCATTAGTCCTTGTCCTGTCACAACAGGCCTTGCTAAAAAGACTGTCCCCATCTTTCCTGTAGGCCCCCTTTAAGTACTGAAAGGCCGCAATAAGGTCTCCCCGCAGCCTTCTCTTCTCCAGGCTGAACAGCCCCAACTCTCTCAGCCTGTCCTCGTAGGAGAGGTGCTCCAGCCCTCGGATCATTTTTGTGGCCCTCTTCTGGACCCGCTCCAACAGCTCCATGTCCTTCTTGTGCTGAGGGCTCCAGAGCTGGACGCAGTACTCCAGGTGGGGTCTCACCAGAGCCGAGTAGAGGGGCAGAATCACCTCCCTCGACCTGCTGGCCACGCTTCTTTTGATGCAGCCCAGGATACGGTTGGCCTTCTGGGCTGCAAGCGCACACTGCTGGCTCATGTCCAGCTTTTCATCCACCAGTACCCCCAAGTCCTTCTCCGCAGGGCTGCTCTCAATCCCCTCATCTCCCAGCCTGTATTGATATCGGGGGTTGCCCCGACCCAGGTGCAGGACCTTGCACTTGGCCTTGTTGAACCTCATGAGGTTTGCACAGGCCCACCTCTCCAGCCTGTCCAGGTCCCTTTGGATGACATCCCGTCCCTCAGGCGTGTCAACTGCACCACTCAGCTTGGTGTCATCTGCAAACTTGCTGAGGGTGCACTCGATCTCGCTGTCTATGTCATTGATGAAAATATTAAACAGCACTGGTCCCAGTACGGACCCCTGAGGAACACCACTTGTTACCAGTCTCCATTTGGACATCGAGCTGTTGACCACTACCCTCTGTTTGCAACCATCCAACCAGTTCCTTATCCACCGAACAGTCCACCCATCAAATCCATATCTCTCCAATTTAGAGAGAAGGATGTTGTGAGGGACCATGTCGAAGGCTTTTTGGAAGTCCAGATAGATGACATCCATTGCTTTTCCCTTGTCCACTGATGCAGTTACTCCATCGTAGAAAGCCACCAGGCTAGTCAGGCAGGACTTGCCCTTGGTGAAGCCATGCTGGCTGTCTCGAATCACCTCCCTGTCCTCCATGTGCTTTAGCATTGCTTCTGGGAGGATGTGCTCCATGATCTTGCCAGGCACAGAGGTGAGGCTGACAGGTCGGTAATTCCCAGGGTCCTCCTTTCTGCCCTTTTTAAAAATGGGCACAATGTTTCCCTTCTTCCAGTCCCCAGGGACTTCACCTGACTGCCATGACTTTTCAAATATCATGGAGAGTGGCTTGGCAACTACATCAGCCAACTTCAAACATTTACATTACACTTTTTGCCATATTTTTTACTATACGGTGTCAACTCAACTAGAATTATAATGTATCTGCATAGACAGCCAAAGTTAATTTGAGCAAAGTTTTGCTTGAAGTGATTTGTGATAATTGAATCGGCTGTCACAAATGGGAAAATGCTTAAAATTGCTTTTAGAAACAGTGATTTCTTGCAGGCTTCAGTAAAAACTCAAGGAATCAAGCATTCTAGATGTTGCTTATCAGTTGTTAATAGCACACTGGAAATACGTGCGTTCAGATTGCCAAATGGCACCCACATTACGGAGGGGAGTACTTTGCATTTCCCCAAAATATAACACTGAAAAGTTTGCTAGTGATTTTTTTCACATTGAGGGAAACCACAACTGGAACCACAAAACTGAAGAAATTATATAAATTTTTACTAAGATGATTAGTAAGACAATTAATAAGATAAATGTCTGAGAAAAAAAAGAATGTTGAGATGCACAGTCCCTGACAAAAATGTAATTAAAAAACTCCAAGATATGCCTAACTTTGCAGCTTCTATGACTGGCAAAGCAGCTTCTGACAACTCTTCTAATCCTTGCCTTGTATCATACCCTCCACCACCTGCCACAATAAACAGGCCAAACATTGCACTACCTTTGATTTATTTGGCTATAATAAAATGAATTGGTATAAACTGCTTGTGAGTGAAGTTCTTTTCTGAACAGCAAAGTTGGAGTTTCCAAGGCCATCTCCTTTCTAAAATATTTTTTATCCAAGTTCCATCCTTTTTCCTTTACAGTAACTCAGAGGAACCCGCAAGCCCTGGAGGCTTTGTTTGCTTTTAAATGGATTGAGGTCCTTAGAATTTTATTAAATTGTATCAAGTTAGCCTCAATATTTCATGCATTTCATGTACAACAAATGTCAGTGCTAATTTAAGTGGTTGCATCTAAGTAAAAATTGCTGTTGTCATCTCTACTGACTAGGAATTTCCATTTTATGACTATGAAAAAAAGTGTTTTTCACACTGTTTTCCATGCAAAATATTGATTGGGATATAGAAAAGACAAGAACAAACAGATCAGGGTTCTGGGTGAATTATACCAGTGACTGTTTTATAAGGTTTACTAACCTGTAGGCTGTGCAGGCTTGTTAAAAGCATGTTTTTTCTTTCCTTTTCCTATTGATAGCTTAGTTACTGTCTTTACCAGCTTTATGTCTGAGGATGTGCAAGTCAATAAGGTTTTGTTACCCTAGGCTGTGCAGGAACCTCTATGAAACCACATGCATCCCTATGCGAACCAAAACTCTGACCTGACTAAAAAATTGTCAGTGTTATCTCCTGCAGTGAAAACCATGGTTCTCCTTCCCCCAAGCAAGAAGGTTAATCAATTCCAAATGCATGTAAAATACATTCAGCAATTATTCTTGTGAATGGAGAAAGAACAAGGGAAGGAAAAGGAAAAATTAACACATTAATCAGATAAGTTTAAATGGCTTATGTTTTGCAAATTATGGCTAAATACGGAAAAGTAGGAGAAGAAACCAAAATTCAAATTATATCCCTGTTTTCTTCTGCGTGCCCGAAATTTTGAAATCTCTCAGTTTCCCACTATTAAGGATGCTAGTTATCAATGAGGCCCTTAAGAGAAAAACCTTAAAGATGATGAGTGCTTTTTCGTACATGGCAGATATATCTAGAGAGGGGAATATTCACAGTCTTCCATTTGGTCTCAAGAAGCCATTTCTGTGTGTGCAACTTTGTCCCATCTATTTTTCATATTGCTGGGGTTTGGTTGTGGGGCTTGTGGGGGGGGTTGTTTTTTTGGTTTTGGGGGGAGGGTTTGTTGGTTTTCAGCTTCTGTAGGAGCCTCTCAGATTGAAGCAGAGCCTGAGAAGGGATGTGTGGTGGATGAGCTTTTGTGTCCCTCTAAATTCTAAAGGATGTGAAAGGCTGATACAAACCTCATTGCATGGAGAGTGCTGAGAACAGTTCCTCTCTGTAGTTTCCCTGAGTAAAACACGAGTCCTTACCCTAGGTGAGCTGAAGGGCTCTCAGTATTAACACCTAACCGCAAGGTAAAATAGTTAGTCTCTCACCCATGTTGGAATACATCTTGGGTCCATGGTGTGTTCTGTGCAAGCTCTGTTCCAGCAAGATGTCAAAGCAGAGTACTGATAGCTGCTCTGTGGCTTGTGTCAAATGAGCTTAGTTGTCTTATTCCCAGCTCAAAAAATTCTGTCAGCTGTAATTGTTCCCTTTGGCAAACTAAGCAGAGAATTAAAAAAGGACATGAAGATTGAACTGTCGTAATCTAGAAACGTTTGTGTAATAGGAAACTAAGGTATGTAAATACAAAGTATGTATTTCTTCTGCCTGTAAAATAGTGTATTTTTTTTGAGAGAGATGCAATATTTTGATTTCAAGAATTGCTAAGCCAGCTTTTTTCACAAGCCGTAAGTTTGCTTTATATGCTGTATAATAAAGCTATTATGTTAAATTTACAAGATCAAAGCTACAGATGGCTCTTTTTCATTAGTACAGGTTTGCCAAAACCTCAGCCTTGCATATAACTCATAGGTATTAGGCCATTTTATAGGTACTAGACAATGTCACTACAGCTGCCAGGTGACTGGGAGAATGCAGAAGGTTAATAAATGTTTCAGCACAGTCAGCAGGTATTTTCTGTCAATGATTAAGAATTTGTGAAACCACCTAGATTTAAAAAGAACCCCTAGATTTTTAAAAAGAAACAAACACCCTTAAAACATTACATTATTTCTTCCAAAATGTAGTTTGTCTGATTGAATTTTCTCCGGCAACAAAGAGCATTTGAGTACACTTCTTTTCCAATTAGTTCCCAGCAGTTCCACAGTTAGTTCCCAGGAGTGGTCTGCAACTTAGAGTGACACCACTAATTTTTTTTTTACCACAGATGCGATATTCTTTTTCAATAAAGAAAGATCCTTTAAGAAATTTCCAAGCAAATTGTTTAAAAATATGAGTGATTTCACCTTTGCTTCCCAGTCCTCTACCCATCTGTTGCTGAGTTAAAGTACTTCTGGTACTGTTCTTTGTTTAGAGTTATATCCACTAACCCTTAGACTTAAAATATTTTTTAAAAACTAAATTTGTGTCAGAAAAAATTTCCTGATCACTTGATCATAGGAAGCTATGGATAGATAGATACATATAAAAAAAAATTAGCGGGCACAGTAAGTTAGGCATATATATGTGTGCATTAATCTACGCTGGCATGTGCACTGGAAGCTCTTTCCTTAATAGCTTCAGAGTAATAGCATCACATTCAATTTTTTAGAAGGCCAGATACAAATTAAGCTCTTGACAAAAAGGTTCTCACAGAGGTGAGTGATGGTTATTTCTAGACTCTGTCACCAACCGTAATAAGCTTTCACTAGTTAATTGTGGCCCTAGAGACAGAAGCAGATGTGATGCTTTCTGCTAAAGGTGGTATCAGTCTCATTCCCTTTGACTTTTCTTTTTATATTTTCTCATTTATTGTTACCAGCTATTTATTGGAACCATTTTTTTAATAATCATGATCCTAAAGAACTGCTAAAAATCTAATGAGATGGCCAACAAGGTCCAATCCAAAGTCTATTAAAATCAATAGAAAGAAGATTTCCTAAATTTCAGGTGTTTATGGATCAAGTCTTTCCAGCAGGACTGATTCTGTATTTTGTTCACATGATTCTCAAAAGTGAAGGGAAGTTACCCACTTAGATCCATCCTTTCAGAAAAAAGGTGGGTCCCAGTATTATCTCCCTTCAGCAATCTCTGATAGGCTGAAGAGCACCCTGCATCAACCACGTTGGGTGGCAACAATGTTATAGGGCTTAAAAATACATTAGACGTTGACATCTCAGCAAATAACCAAAGGAACATACTGCTCTTGTGCTTGTGTTTATGGTTTCTGTTGTTCTCTATCCTATTTTAGGGTGATATAATGTGGTCGGAAAAAAGTATAATATGGAAAAATGCAGACTGTAGAAAAAGAGATTGCTTGTAATAAAACCATTAGTTTTAAGCATTGCAGGCATTATGTTTTGTAATGTGGGCCTGCAGCCCCAGCTGCCTGTGAATTCAAGATGAATTTAGCTTGTAAATTCTGGAAAAATGAAAAATTGCTTTAAGCATGTTCCTTTGCCCTGCGTTTGTTCCTGACCCAAAGACATTGTAAAATACTATATCTTTAAATAGCTTTCAATCTGAATAGGAGCTTATCTGATAGTTATTTCAAATCATCAGTTGTGTTCTTAAGATCATCAGTGCTATACTTTGTTTTGGTAAATTGCAGATTAATGTGCTGTTTCATTAAACAATTTTCATTTAGGTCACTGGTACTGATCAGCAAGTGTCCGAATCAAGCGTGGGTGAGAGGAACATGACCCTGGACTTCAGCACACAAGGTGATCATAGCATTGTGTTTGCCTACTTGAGAAAGGTGTAGTAGGATTTTTGAGTGGACTTTTCCTTCTCTTCTGCCCTTCCCAATGGCAGAAATGCTTTCAGATTGTTCATGGCAAGAAGAACCTTTTCGCAGTCAGAAACTGATGTGGCTGGAAGTGCAGAGGAGAGTTTTGCTCAACAAAGCATGCTCTATAAAGCCCATTGAGACAGATATGGCAGCCGTCATTTCTCTTTGAAGAGTCAGGCACATAACTGGCAGTTTGTTTCTCACTGTCAGCAACCATGGGTACCTTCCTGATAGTCCACCTGCCTTCTCCATATAGTAGTTTCCTGCATGGCTTCCAGAAGCCTGGATAGGAAGCTTGCTGCCTGAAGCATAGATGTTGTGAATGCAAGTAGGTGAGTAGCAGCACAGAGTCTGTTTGTTTAAAGTTTAAAAGTTACTAGAGTAGGCCTCCTTACCATGTCTGTTGATATGGAGGGCTTTTTAAACATTACAGCCTCAGTGGATTGTGAGATGTTGAGCAGTTTGTATGAAATAATCGTTTTAGTAAAACTTCCATTAAATACTTTTGCCACATCATATTCATACTGTATTAATGAATAGACTGGCAGGTGTTCTCAGTTAGTACACTTATGGGCAGAGGGGTGGTGGCAGAGTGGTCTGAGAAACAGAAACAGTCCTCTCACCCAGCATCCAGGATGGGACTGACAGCCTAACAGATAAGTGAGGAGCATCTGCTCCTACACAGAGTATCTGTTCTGTGAAGAAGGATTTCAGTTTCCAGAGCCACCGGTGGTCACCTTTAACTACTGCTAAATA
>VYZW01041206.1:5255-25300 GCA_013401315.1 Balaeniceps rex | reverse complement strand
TACAGACTAATTCTCCAAGCTTTTTTTTTTTTTTTTGGTCGGCAACAGCAACCTTTTCCTCTGCCTACAACTTGGTCTTTATATCTGATGCACGAACGTTCCCTTGCATACAACACACACTGGCTCCTTTGCAACTGCTCATCAGCTCAACCCTGGTGGGATTTCTGTGCAGAGTTGAAGTGATGCGGACAGGATACTATGTTCCTGCTGCTACTGGCAAATCTCACCTTGAATCAAGCTAAGCCATTTCTCAAGGCCTTTGCCTTTTCACAAGTGAAGACCTTCAGCCAAGAGGTCAGTGGCAAAGCAAGAACAAGAAACCACCAAAAGCAGGAATGCAAAAACATTGGCTGTTTATGATTCCCTTTTCTAAATCCTTCTTTCTGGGACTCTGTCATTATTATGTGCTAAGCAACAAAATGGTCTACTCTCCTCTGTATAAAATCAGCTATTTAATGTTTTCTAGGTCAATTCAGATATTTTTATTGATTATATCTGTGACCCTTTAACAATGACACTATTTGCAGAAATCAAAGTGGAACATGTGCAAATAAAAGTAATCTTTTTAAATAAAGTCATTCCAAAGAAAAAGGTACATGCTGTTCCATTTATTGAAGATTTATTTTTAATGCAGCTCATTGGTATTTATTTGAATTAGAGTGATGTGGCAAAAATCTAGACAAAATGTGAAATATGATAACTATTACAGTCCTTATTAATATTTCATATTTTAATGTGTAGCTACAGTCACAAATAAACAACAAAAAGTATAATTCTCTCATTCAGCTCTCACAGCTCGTATTATTTTTATGAAAACTAGATTCTCATTACATTTGCTGGTTTTAATCAATAATGTGATTTCCCTCTCTGTGCCAGGCAGTTTGTTAAAAATGAGGCATTTCCTGAAGAACTCTCTGTTATAATGTTTTAGAATCAACCCCCCTTACCTTAATTTCTTAGACAATGATCACTCAAACTTATTTCCAGAAGCAGTCTGGCAAAAGTCTGTCTTTTTGTATGAGTATCAGTGAGAAATGACTTCTCCACGCCAACTCTGTATCTCAACGTGTAACAACATTTGAACTGAAAGGTATCAAATTGTGTGTAATAAGAAAAACATGCAAAGGCACCTACAGGAAGAATATACTCACGGGCAAAGATTTGCTTAAAGACTAAACTGAAATTCTTTCTCCTGAATGTTGCTGAAGTAATGTTGTAACATTAAAATAAGATGCAAAACTATCTTATTTTGCAATCTTCAAGCATATGTCAAGCTCCTACCCAGGGAATGTTTGTTTAAAATGTCTGTGGGCAAGCAGAAGACAATATTAAATGCTGCAAAATGAAATCTAATTTTAGAAAATATGCTAAAATAATACTTGACTAAAATGTCTATATGTGTCTCTCTCACAGGTGACAGCATAGGTGTTCCTATCTCCAAGACAAGGCTCCTCCATCAGAACTGGGAACCAGACAAAAGGTCTGGAAGTAGCAAGAGACGTGACCTGCAACCCCCAGGGCGGTACCAGGGCTACCAAGGAGGTGTGATCCTCCACCCTCACTTTCTCAGGGAGGAGCTGCTTGTGCTCTGAACTGCTTTGGTTTATAACCGGCCACTAAGATATGCACCTTTCCTCCCTATGTCCAAGGATGCCATGAGGAATGATATGTTACGGTGTCCATTTATGAACCTGAACTCATGAATTTGTCTAATTCCTGTTTTGACTCAGATGACATTTGTCTGCCTCCGCAGCAAATATGTGTGGCAAAGAAATCCAGAAGTTTGCTATCTACTCTACCTTCCCTTACGCACTTTAAAACAGTTTCTGCTGGTTTGTCTGATTGCCCTCTCATTCTCAGATTGTGCGATTTAGTGAATAACAGTTCTGAAAGCACATTGCCCACTGCCTTCATGATTTTGTAGATCTCTGATGTAGAATATCCCAACTCAAACCTGTTTGATTTGTGCAGCTCAAAGCAGAAGCAAAGACAAACAAATTTTATTAGGATTTTGAATGATTTAATGAAAGGTAAGAAGTTTTTCTTTTTTTTTTTCCAAAAATTATTTTCCCTTTCCTACACTAGTTTTGATACCAGGAGAAATTGAAGCCCACCAGAAGTATATACATTGCAAAGGAGAGGACATTCCATGAAAGACGTTTCTGAACAATGACAACTGGAGGGAGGTATGTGTGCGAGTGGCACACAATCTTTATTGAATATTGAAGCAAATATTTCTGTTTGCAGAAACCATAAATAAAAGAAATCATATGTAGTTTGGATAACAGCCAAAGACCCAGCATTGTGAGGACCATAGGTTATACGCAGCTCTGACACCATTACCACCTTCATAAATAGGACATAAATCAAGATGTATTCAGATGACAACATCTTCTGCAAAGCAGTACTTTTTATAACCACTTTATAGTAATTTAAAATTATCATATTACTGCATGGAATACAAACAAATAAAATGATTACTCTCTGAAGATTAAACAAATGGAAGACCATGCTAGTTCAAGTTAGTTTTTCCTCTGCTACTCCTGTTAAGTTTGTTTCTGGCAGATGTAACGTAGCTCACCTGAATAACTACTGCATTACCTGTATGCTCTGCATACACTGTACTCCTGAAAATCTAGGCCTAATTATGAATTTTATGCATTTAGAAATTTAGTAGTGACCAGTTCAGAGAATACACCTTTTAACAGTAATGAAAAGAGTAATACAGATTGTATCTAGAAGTGGGAAAGTAGTGTGCACGTGCCGGTTTCCCAAAGTACAGAATCAATATTTGCCAACTGTTTTGTTTCAGATCTTAGATATCTCCTAAGGATAGCATAAAAAACTTGGTAATAGATGAACACTTCAGTGACTGCTGGGAAATGAAAGCAATTTTATGGCAACTGCTATAGCTGTTCCAATACACTTTAATCTCTACTGACCTGAAATACAGGCTGTACTTCAGGGCAAACCAAAGAAGCTTATGGAGGACCAAGGATCAAATTTCTTGCTGTTCTGCATCTTGTATCTTCATTTACCATTGTGAAAAGAGGAATAAATCAACTACTTTTCAGATCTGATTGTACTATATACCCACTTTACAAAAAGACAAAGGATGACACAGGTAGGAAGACGATGGGGAATATGCCCACAGGGATTTATGTTTGTACGGTTATGCATTTGTTTTTTTGAGCACTCATGTTTTTCTCTTTGGACAGAACGATGCTTAGGGAAAACACTTTATGCACTGTGTAAAGGAAACCAATACATTATTTAACAATTCTGTGTTGGCATGTGCTGATTCTTGTTTGCAAAAATATGCCATATACTGGGAAACTAAATAATTTAGGATGGCTATCCTGTTCCCATATACACATATAACATACAAAATAGGAAATCTGTGTTTGCCTCCATTGTCAGTAAAAATATATAAATGAGATTTTCAGTGATGTGTAGAGGCAGTGTGACAGAAAACTAAACAGAGTTATGAACATTGAAGTAACAAAGTTTTGCAACGTATATCATATGGTAGTCAGTAGGTTAATAGATAAGTAATACTACTGACACCACTGGATCCTTATCCTGAATTTTATAAAAGTGCTATATGTGAATGTATACCTTAAGTGTTTATGGGAGAAAAAAATTTATATTAGCTATACCATTCTGGGTTTCTGTAACAAATGACAGAATGTTCAAACTCCCAATATTGCTTATATGTTAGCTGCTAGGAACCGGTATTACCATTTCAGCTGCTGCAAATTTAAGTTATTAAATGTCATCCCTGCATTGGTACACAAAACAAAATATGACAGACGTGTAAGTGTCAAAAAGGATTTGTGTAGTCTATTGGTAATCTGTTTTGAGGTATAGCAGTGTGTTTCACTTGTAGCTGTGAGTCACACTGTAAGCCAGATTTTAAAACACCAGCATTTAAATGCATTCTATGTTTCAGGGGGTTGTTGTGGTTCATAATATTTATGATTCAATACACTCAGTGCCTTTGTACTCCAAGAGGGCTGCTAGTTGCTATGAGATGAGACAAATTTTCAAAATCCTGCTCGCAGATTCATAAACTCCTATTGACCATGCAGTGCTGCCCCCCTCTCCTGGGCAAGTTTGCTTGGGCACCTTCAAGTGTGCACAAAGGGCCTCTGCAAGCAGGAATATAAAAGTATAAAGTTACTATTTGCTGGGCAACACACTCAAAAGACAGCTAGACTCTAACCAGCCGGCTGGGCTGAACGCCAGTGTTGTCACCATCCCTCGATAGACGGAGGAAAGGCTGCTCTCTTCTGTTGACACCAACACGCTAGTTACACCAGTGACCTCGACAATGGACAGCTCGACCTGACGATCCTACAGCCCTTGACTCGCTGTCCTTTTTTGCCTTTAGGATTCTGTGTCTTTCCGTATCTTCTTCCTCTTGAATCCCTGAGCAACCAATGACCCAATCTCAAACACCTATGTCCCCCCATAATTTTACCTTTCTTATTTCTCAGTGAGCTTTGGTGCAGCTCTTTCACAACCTAGAGATTTTCTCAGACACCTTCACCAAACTCCCGGCTGCATGATATAGTGTGGTGGGGCTGAGCAAGCAGGGGGCTGTGCCCTGGAGGTCAGGGGAGGCTTACAGCAGGCACCAGCAGGGAGCAAAATGAGACCCAAAGACTGGTGCTCGTCACACTGTTTTGTGGGGTGCTGTTGCTGATCTGAAAAGTATAGAGGACTGGATGGGGCTGGCAGGAGGGATTGCAGCATCCAGTCCGGCCCAGCTCAGGGAATGGTGCAACCAGGGTTGAACATTCAACAAGTCCCTGTCTCCATATTCCCTGGGCCACAGCACCCAGTAGGGGAGGGCAGGGAGGTCAGAGATGTTGCCACTCACCTAGATTATTTCAAAAGGAAAGAAAGAGCAGCTACAGTTCAGGTTGTTGTTGTATGGTGTTCAAATACTGCAAAGAGCTCCACAAGGTCAGCTTTACAGGTTGGTGGCATTGCAGAAGCAAGGCTTCACAGGCATTGCTTTTTCTCATGTCCAGCTGGGTGTTTAATACAGCAGTTCCTAGACTTAAATATTTCCAAGGTAAGGGCAGAATTGATTGACCCTCATGCTTTCACATTGGACTAGGAGAGGTAAACATTTTTAACCAGAAAAGGTGTTTTCATTCTTAGATTAATAGATGAGATTTCCAGTGGTTTTAATGGAGGAATAGTAGCAGAACTAGCAAAGTCATTCATACCAGCAGAGCTATATGTTGATGATATTCCATCATATTTTTCTGGAAGCTGTATTTTGGTATGGAGAATTTAAAGGCTTTTAAATTAACGTATATATTGCTAAATATGTTAAAGAATTAAAACAAATATATGTTTAGAATTAAAGATAAGCATGCTTAATTTACCTAATAAATGAAACAATATTAATCAGCCTGCCAACAATCCCTGATTTCTTGTACTTTTTTCTTATTGAGAAAATCTTGTCTTCGTTGTAAAGATATTAAATTTCTTCTCCCTACAAATGAAGACAACATAGACCTTTGAGAGGGCTGTGGTACAGGTTTCCTCCCCACAGCCCGTATTTCCATTCTGTACTGCAGTGGGGGTTTCTAAACAGAATGGGAAGCAAATTTCAAGTGAAGATTCCAATGTGAATAATATTAAGCTATTGTTATTCTCAAGTCATTGAGGAAACATTAAAATTGTAGTTTGCTTAAATGAACTCGATGGTTGCACTGTTTGAACTGTATTCACCTCTTTATCGTGCTCAGTGGCTAGAGTATCCATGGGGTAATGTCTCCTTAATCATTTGCTTCAAGATAACAAATATTCCACTTTGCAGTGTAAAATGGAAATAAAATAAAACCTGAAATAGGTAATTTTGAGGTCACAACTGTCAAACTGAAAAATGTCTGACATATTTCTTGGGTAGCAGGAATGATGAAAGAAGATACAGATCTCTTGCCAAACATAAAAGATAATAGTGAAACATAGTGATGGTCGTCACTCAAATAGTTTTCAATAATGAGATTCAGCCTGTGTGTTCCTAGCAACAGATGCTCTCAAAGCCCCTGTCAGGAGTGACCTTTAAGCACAGTATTTGTTGCAAAGAACCACAATATTAACTGTGGCCAGCTACTGTAGCAGGTATGGCTTTAAAGATTTTTTGCCATTAGCATCATTCAGCCATTTAAGTACCAGTGAAAAGGGTTCCTGTTTAACCCTTAAAGCTAAAGATTCTTTCCTGCTGCAACAACGCCAACAGAATGGATGAAAAATACAGTGGCTATAACAGAAACTTTTTTTTCTCTGCCAGACCTCCATCTAGAAATCCAAGATAATTAACACAGGAACAGAAAAAGGCTCTTTCTGCTCATCCTTTTCCTACCCACCCACCCTCTTCCTTCTTAGAGATGGGAAGGTGCCAGAAAATAAGGAGAGAGGAAGTCACATCAAATTCAAAGCCTGCTTTTGAGTTTCTGGCCCCCACAAACACTGTTGCAGGCTAAATGGAGGCCCAAACATCCTTAATGTTCTGATTTAAAATTCAGATACGAGTTTAATGTGCTGACTGCTGACATGACATCCCTTGCAGAAACAAAATAGGGGAAAGCGCTGTCAAGGCAGTCGTGCTGTCTGTTTTGAGTTAAAGGAATTCCTTGGATTCAGTGCAGTGTCTGCTCTGCCCAGAAATCCCGAGTCAGGTTTGCAGCCTGTCCTCCCCCTGCCCGCAGTGCCTGGGCCGACCCCTTGGGGACACACAGGGCTGAGCCACTGCTGGTCACCTGCTGGAGTCCCACCACTGGTCACCTACATGAGTCGCACTACCCTGGTCACCCATGGGAGTCCCACCACCCGTCACTGAGGGGCATCCCTGTGCTGCACTGCCTCCTCCTACCCCTCAACTCCTGCCAAGAGCTGGCCCCAGAACCCAACAGCTCCCTCTCACGAGCAACAGCAGCCTCCCCAGTGTGAAACCAGTATCTGTCGTTTCACAGAGAAAAGGCAGGAGGAGGACAAGGAAGAGGAAGAGGAGGAGGAAGAGCCCAATTTGAGATTTCCTCATGTGGTTCAGCCCCCTATGTGTATGGGAAGTGACAAATGACAGTATCGTCTCTCTGCTAAGACTTTATTTAAATGGATGCTGAAACTCCTGGTCCTGTTTCTGCTCTTTCCCCACCTTAAAAAATTAAGTAAATTAAGTAAATTTACTTAAATAAATATACTTCAATTTAAAGCAACTTTTTTTCTATCTTACGAAGTTCCAGATATTTTAGACAAACCAAATTTCCAGACTTATTCACATGAGCTGTCCTACTGACTTTTTACATTCTTCATACTACTAAGGATCTAGATTGAGTGTTTTTGAACAAAGCTATAGTATTTATGCTCATTTTCAACTAATAATTTCCTTCCTTTTTTTCCTGTAAGAAAACTTCCCCATAAAATACTATCGAATTTCAGAATTCTTTTCACCTCCTTTCCAATACTTCCATTTCCTTCATGTGCCCTGAAGAGTATCATGAACTTCTGTGGATTTGTATGGAATTAATTGCATATATTATATCACAGACACAATTTCTGCACTGGATAAAGTCCTCTAGCTAGGAGTACTATCATTCTTTAACTGCATTTGTTTATCCAGAGGAGTTACTGTCGTGTATATAATCACACTCTGTTTCCAGAGCTAGTATTCCATAAATTACAAAACTCTAATTGGACACAAACAACTGTGTTGTATATGAAAATGAAAATAGTAGTGCTATCAAGGAAACAATGAAGGGACAGACAGATAACTAAATGAAAAAAATACTCTAACAACCCTTTTTAATTTCTCCACCTGTTTTTCTCTGGGTGGTGGCCAAATGGAAAAATGAAACAAGCTTTATGATTTATTATTTTGGATTCTTGTATAGGGGCTGTAGAAGTAACAGGAATATTTATTAATGTTTGCAAAGAGTGTAATTTATTATTGATTTTTTTTCTCAACCTTGTTTAGCTACTGGCATGTGGAGACTATGAAAATGTAAGAAATATTTATAATACTTATTACTTAGACAGCTACAACTGCAACATTCTTTTGGCATACATAGTCACTGAATTAATTCTTTCTTCTGTTTGGTTGATAATTGGAATTTATGTTCTTGTTGTGAAACCTCACATATCCTCATTTTATCAGCAGCAACTCAGATTAATACTACAAAAACTCAGATACTCTGTGCAAAGATCCATGCTTGACAAATTAATCAAGAAAGGAGTTTTCTATTATTAGTGTTCTGTATTTTGAACAGGCATTAGCTAAACATACTTTGTATTTACATATCTGAAATGAAGCGCCAAAGGATAAAGTAATGAAATTTATTTCAGTTGCTAAAATTACCAAGAAACTAGGAAATAATTGAAAAAGAATGTGTGTCAAACTTCTTGGAAATAGTAATTTAAAAAATAATGCAGATAGCCAGGACATCTCAAGATTACCAGCACTGAAAAAAAGAGAAAGAAGGAACAGAAGGAACACCTTCACAAAGGTGGATCCATAACACAGGATCACGTGCATAATGTCAGAGGGTAAATGCTCTGCCCAGTGAGAACCAGGCAGGACGGGCAGGGAGGGCAGAGGCAGACTGCGCTGGTGATGGTGTAACGTGCTTGCACTCCCAGGACAAGCCAGGTCATCTGCAGCCTGGTGCCTGCAGGGACACCTAAGCCAGCCAACAGGAAATGGCAAACAGAAGAAAGTACTTGTGGGCTTTTTTTTCTTTGTTTTCTTTTTCCTCTCTGATTTTAGCTCTGAAGCCCTGAGCCTATGGAAGATCCCTTCTTTGCACCAGGAAGGACCTCCTGGATTTATGTTCTTGAGTTTCCCCTTTACATATCATTAATCAGCTTATTGTTTTCTCTTAACTTTTGGGTGTTAATAAATTGAAGACAGTTCTGCAGCTATGGGAACAATGGAAGAAATAGAAAATATGTTTAACAGAAAGAATCAAGGTGCTTGAGTGGCTGTGTTAATCAAAGAGACTGTTACAGAATTATGATCTTGACAGTCAGGGTAACTAACCATAATGAGATTTAACATAGTCAGCATTGGATTCTCCCTCAATGTTCATTTAAAAAAATGTTTTTTCTCAAAAGTCTTTACCTGAAAGAAGGAAAACATAATTTGGGGAAGTTCTATGTCCTGTGCGATAGAGGATCATCACAAGTGCTTTACATTATGTGCCCTTTATACATTGTGAATCACCGTAATGTTTGAATACTTTATTTCCCTCGTGGTTTGGGAATTGACAGGATGTGCACGTTTGCCCTTGGGTTTGTTATTTCATACTTCTGTCTACCATTGGCATGTATATTTTCATTTTATTTGCTCCTGTCAGTTCTTTACACAGGAAACAAGTCTATTTGAAGGACTGCAAAACGGTGGCCTGGCCAATTCTAAAGTGAAGTGTCGTGATACCAGTTAAATAATGCATGAATGGATCCGTCCTAGCCATAATTCACTGCTAGTGCTATTTATTTCTTTATCATGTGTCAGTTCCCTTTCCTGTCAGGATATCAAATGGCTACAAAGTGCAGCACGCTGTTTTCCTTATCTTTGAGCTAAATGTTCCATTATATCACATTTTACGCTTTTAAGATCGCATAATGAAGCACACATAAAATCTGAAGTGATCTTGAGTAGTATATCCATGATATCCATGTTAAAAAGGGATACAGCACCAGGATTGAGCGTTACGCCGCTGCTATATCTCGCTGGTAGAAAGGAGCGTGGCTTAAACCATTCTGTCATTAGAATAGCAGATACTTCGCTGTTGGTTTACTATAGGGTTTCAGGGAGATTTATATACATCCATTTAGAGACATCTAGAGTTTGAGGAACTTAATTGGGCTGAGATAAGTGTCTTTGCAACTCTGGGATTTACTGCTAGAAACTGTTTTCTGGCTTAAGCCACCGTGTGTGCTTGCTTTAAATCCTTTGGGCTTAACCTTTGAACTTTTACAGCACAAGCAGCTTAATCTCTTTCTCTTATAATATTCTTCCTTAAATGGGAAATGCCACATTGAAGGTGTGGCATACTTTTAATCTCATTGTTCTTTTGGATTTCAGCATCGGATCTGAAACTCTACATTTTTGAATCAGAATGGCTCATGTGGCATTAGTGAAGCTATGAAAGAACCTACTTCTCTTCTTTTGTGGAACAAGCGGAGTAAGAAATGGATTCACTCTCTAAGATGCCTCGCAGAAACATGTATTTGAGTTGCCAGCTTTATATCCTATTTTTTAAATTTTGTATTTCAACTAACAATGACATATCTATTATATCATTGTTCTTAAAATAAACAATCTAATAATAAGTGTTCCTCCACAGTATGCCACCAAACAGATGCTTGAAAGAACAGCAGCGATTCAAATAAAAACAAAATAGAAATCTTAAAAGGTCACATCACTTCCTGATATTTTAGGTGTCAAAATTCAACTGAGCATAAATATTAAAACTTAAATGTGTCAGCTGTTAGAAAAACTCCCAGAACCTGCAAAAATATCTGAGTCGTTTAACCATTTCTGACTATGCAATGAAATACAGTATGCATCAAAAAAGTGTACTGAAAATTATTATTACATTTTAATTGAATTTCACCTAGGGTATACAGATTCACTCTGACAAAAACCCAGTGATTAAAAAAAAAGTCTTGAAAAAAGTGACTTTTTAAAATATATTGTTCTTTACAAATCCTAAAGCTACAACTGTGTCCTGTACAGGTACCTGCAGGCACCGCAGCTGACATGTGGGGCTCTGGTTCCAAGTTGGGCCTCTGAGGTACCACCATAATTTCCTGTGAAACATTTACTTCTTCTGCCCTATCCCCTCTAAATCCACAAAATCTGCTTTTACCTTATGGTCTGTCCTAAACCAACATATCCTTTCTCTTTTTGCTATGCTGACTTCTCAGCAGGATTAATTAGCTAAGGTGCAGCAGCAGAGCAGAGCTGAGGGCAGTGTATCTTACTGCCTCGTGTAGACTCACCCCTTTGGATGTTGGCTTTACGATCTAGTTAATAAAATATTTAAACACCTCATTTTTATGCCCATAGGGAGCATGGTTTTAATCACAGGCATAAAGCGTTACTTGGACAGAAAAAAACCCAGATACAGATGAGTGGGTTCCCGTGCAGACTGTCTTTCCCAGATGTGCTATAGGGGCTGGCTGGAGGGCAGTGCCTGTGCCGGCAGGCAGGGCAGGCAGCCACGCACAGGCAGCAGGCAGCTGGGGTTTGTCCTGCAGTAGATTGGTACCAACACCCAAGACTGAGGATCTGCGCGCAGTGTTCAAGGTGTTAACAACCCAAGGAGCTGCCGTCCCAAACGAGACCAATGCTGTTCAGGACAGGCATTGCACTGGATTCTTGACTCTGTGTTTTTTCACACACACAAAAATACTCTGATTATTTCCCCCCATTAGTCCTAACACTGTTGAAAATTGCTTTACTTCACAGTTGAATTAGTCTTCATTCACTTTTTTAGATTTTTATTTCTTGTTTGGAAGGATAGCCCACTTACTTAGTCTCAATGTAGCAAGGGCTTGCAGTATCCTGATAAAGTGAACCTCAGAAAATACAAAATATACAGACAGTTGGGCTGTACTTGCTAGATTTGCACTTGAAAAAAACACAGTCACAGATTTCTGAAGAGGAAGCAAATATAAATAACAGCAGAGTACCTCAAGACACCAAGCTCATTTTCAACTTCTTTCCTGTTACGAAAGACTATACAGCTACAGGATCAAAAAATAAACCCAGTGATCAGAAGCAGGAGCAACTCGAGCTCCCTGTTGCATTGACAGGGCAGATGCTGTGAATTCGCCGCAGCCTCCAGGCATCGCCCATGCCTGAAGCAAGCTTGGCTCTGAGACATGCAGGTTGGGGAACTCAGAGTACCAAAATTTTGGCTTTAATATTCACAGATATAATCACAGACCTTTTACTTGAGTACCATTTGAGCTAATCCATTAGCCTTGCCCAAATTAGCCTAGCTGTTTATAAGATATTAAATGCACTACAAAGCCTAACATGTTTGTTATGCTCTATAATCAGAGCAACCGTTTAAAAGCCCACTGCAGCTGTACTTCCAGATTACAGGCCATTAGGCAAGTTATGCAGTACCTTATTTTTATAACCTAATCTCTCTTCCTCTTTCACATTTGAATTTTAGAACCATAAAAATGAGATTCTTCCCCCTCCATACACCTTCCTCAAGTCCTTTAGTGACTGAGATGAGGAGAGTAATATTAATATTTATACAATGCTCAGATCTAACTTTCAGTTGCTATGGTAAAATACTGTCATAAAATATTTCATTAACTTTTAATCCTATTTAACACCGTTCTTCCCTCTTGAGACTATACTGAAACTTTGGATACTCACGGGACACAATTTTGATGAGAGAGTCTAAAATATTTGGGTTTCTTCTTGAATTATTAGAAAACTGAACAGAAAGACCTTGGATTGGATGGAGTTTCCAAAATGCAAGTTTACAGTGCCATTCTAGCAGGCATCAAGCCATGCAATAGGTAAATTTGAAGGATCACAGGAGAGATTTGCACTCCCCTGGGGTGGCAGCAGGAGGACAAAGGGGGTACCCTGATATCTCTGAAAGGTCTCGCTGTGCCACTACTCAGGGACCAGATGCTCATTCCAGCTGTTGCTTCTTCTCAAGAACTTTAAAAAGACAATATTTCATAAGGAGAGTTACTATAACCTTCATTTAGTTACAATCAGTGTTTTTCTTACACCTAAACAAAAGTCTATATCAAATAGACTGTTATAGGATAGTTTAAATAATTCAGGGCTGCTAGAGGTAGTCTAAACTAATTACCTCCAACTCAGTATGGCCCATGAGAGAACAGAAAAGACACATTGCCCTTACTGACATGGGATAAGGTTATGATGCACATGGTGACACATCACTGAAATAGCTTCTCCCAGCTCAGATGTTGCTTTTTTAAAGATTTGCATAAATTACAGCAATAGTGGCAGGTTAATATTCTTTTGTTACCAGAGTTGCAATCCATTTCTGCAACTGATGCAAGTCATCTTAACATACTGGCATGGAGTACCCCTTTGTGAAGAGAAATCAGAGAAGAACATCCTAATCCAAGTTATAAATAACTCCATAATAAGTACTGTAAAATACAAGTCCAGTCAGGGCTATTCGTGTGATCCTCCTCAGGCAGAGGGGTCAGTATTTGGCAGGTTAAGTATCTTAATTTTCTCAAACTAGGAGACCAGTGTGCAGTTGGTGCTCTCTCCTGCAATAGCTCTCTAGGTAAAACGCCCACAGTTTCAGACAGTAACCAACTCTGTAAGGTATCAAAAAGCAGCAGCCACCCTGAAGATAGCTATTTTAAAACCCAGTATGTCTCCACACTTTCATTCTCCCTGAAAGTCTCAAGAAACACCTAAATCTAGTGATTCTCAGATAGCGATGCGCGCATTTGTGATGCTTCGATTAGGAGTTACGTAGGATTTCCCAACAACTGAGCTCAAAGGCAATCTCCAAATCACAAGAAGACATTTATTCACTTAACTCCTTTAGGAAATCTGGTGATCTGGACCAAAGTTCGTACATAATTAAATTATCACAAACATTTTTAGTTTGTTTTATTGTGTTTTTATTTCTGTTTTTAAATGAAAAATAAAAGCAAACTAGATTCACTATTTTGTTTTATTTAAGGGCCTAAAAGGTGTAGCAGTAGTATCTAGAGTCCTTTCCCAGGTCTAATTATCCCTGCACGTTCATTGCAGTGTTGATCCTTGAAGCCAGACTTCTGAACCAGAGAAAATAGTATCAGAAATCACATTTTAGGTTACAGACCCTGAAGCCGCAAAGGCCAATCCCTCTCTTGTATGCGTCAGGACGACAACTGAATAGACTTATCTGTATTAATTCAGTGATTATCTGCATGAACACAGATCTGTTGATATATATCTATTAAAAAAAGTTTTAGTACGTGCTGCTGGAATTGGCTGCATTATCCTTTTTGTGCTAGTGATGGAGTTTTAAATCTTGCTTTTGATTGGAAAGAGTAGTTATGAGAGTCAACCTTGGCTAGTAATCTCTACTCTCACAGATCACACATTAGGTATCTTCTACTTTCCATCATCTGTCACATATATTATAGTCAGTGAAGAGGCAGCCATTTTAAAACAAGGTCTAGAGTGAGCTTTCCTAAGGAAACTAAGGAGAGGGTATAATTTTAATTCCTTCTTTACTGTGTTTTCAGGAAGATATATGTAAACAAAACCTTTAATTAGCTCTATTGCTTATTTTCGATATTTGCAGCAGTCTTTCTGAGTGTTATGCAAATTTCTGCTGAGTGAGACAGTCTACAAATAATCTAATTACAACACATTATCTATTTATTATGTCAGAATTTAGATTTATTACGCCCTGCTTGGCAACTGCTTCAATACTATGTAAATAGAAACAACAACAACAAGCAAGACCAAACTCAATCACTCCATTTTTTTTAGAAAACAGAAAGATCATTAAGTGATAATAGAAGATAGTTATAATATAAATGCACAGCACAACTACAATAACCATAAAGAGAATTATTTCTCTATGTAAGAGTGAAAATAACATCACTGATTTATTGCTGTTGTACATAAGCCACCGGAAGGCCTGGGGATCATGAAGAAAATTAGGTTTCCATGCCCTGTTCGATGATTTTGGTGGCTTTGCGCTACCTTTCCTAGGTCAGGGGGCGGAGGGAGGGATGAAAGGAGCAAACGAGAACTTGCACGGTGCAGGAAGGCTTCAGGTGTTGTAGGACTTCATTTTTGCTCTTATTTTATGAGCCTTACTAATACGTATTACTGATTGCAGCATACCAGGATTGACCTTAAATCCCCCCTTAGAAAGAACACAGTATTCTTTCCTCACACATCATTGTCATACAATGAATGTCACTGCAATTTACCTATTCAGACAAGGATTCTCTGACAAATGACCAATTTAACATTTCCTAGAACACATCTAGCTGATATGTCCCCAACTTGAGGCACAGTGCATTAGCTACTTTGGAAAAAGGCTGCCTTGCAGTGCTCTTCTCAGACATCACATTCATTTCCAAAGTTCCAAACTTCGCTCCTCCCTAATTTTCAAATCACTTAGAGATTAAAAGTGAACAAAAGAAAATAATCATGTCAGAAGAAGACAGCCAGAGATAGATTTATCCCCAAAAGCTGTCATTGGGTTATTATTATGCAATCGGGGCCCCCTATGGCTGAGCCCCAGTGCGCCGTCCTGTGGAGCAGGTGGCCATTAGACGTGATAAGCACGTGATGTGATAAGCGCATCATGTACACGCTTCCCCTCTAAAGGGGTTCCGGGCGCCCAGGCCAATCAGAATGACCGACCTTGTGGAAGCAGGAACGTGAAACCATGTGGTGTGCTGCCCCTCAGAGCACCTGCGTGAGCCCCGCCAGCCAGGCCGACCTCACCTTCGGTTGTGTACCCTGAGGGGCAGGTGGGTGAGTGCTGTGTGTGCCTGGTGCCCGACTTGGGGTCAGCGTGTTAAAATGGCCCGATCCGCCAAGGTACTATGTTAAAGTGTTAAGTTTTGGTTGTACTTTGTTGTGCCGTTGGTCTGTGGAGGATCCCTAAAGAACGTGCCTGTCCCCACAGGGCTGAGTGGTGTGCTAGGAAAATGGGAGTGGGTCACCCCGGGAGCTGCTGAGGAGACACTTGCTCTGGTCCTGCTATCGGGAACGTTTTAATCTTTTTGTCTTTCTTGCTGTTGCAGCAATAGCATAATTGGTTTGGTAGGTCATACGTGAGTCCAGCTTCTGTGAAAATGTTCAACCAAAATCCAGGGGATGGTGTCTAGTTTTTTAAAGGTTTTGTGAGTTTATTACACTTATCAATACTATTGTTTACATAAAGCTTGCTGTTATGCTTCTAATTTCATGTTTAATGTCTTATACACCATTAAACTAGCAATTATAAAAGCTCAGTTTATCTCCATCACTCTCGTTTCATAACACTTGTGTTGCTCATTAAAAGGTTATCTTTGTACTTTTCTGCTTAGCCCTCTGAACCGATGTCAGGCATGATGCATACATAAGCTATGTAATTTTATGTAAAATGGCAGTAGGCCGCAGTGCTAGTTTTCAGTCAGATTCCCAGTATGCACAGTGCAGACAGTATTGCCTGCATCCTGTTCCACAGCATCCATCACAGAGTCTAAGCTCATGCTCATTTTATTTTTCGTGTCCTCTTTAGAGGTTAGGTCATCTCAATTCTTACTGGAGAGCCCTTCCTGGCTGGGAAGGTCAGCCTGGCATTACGTTATGTGGCCATCATTAAAATTCCTGTGTTGAGTCAAGTCACAAGAAATGTAAGTATGAAAGTAAAATCTTGACAAGCTTAATGGTCATCTGAAGCTACCATGGTTTATTAGTTTGTCCCCTGAAATAAAAGTTTTGAGTTGATTGTACTATTCAATAACAGACCAAGTGACATAATCTGCCCCAAATTTACTCAAGTGGCAGTCAGAGCAGGACCTTCCTAAGACCCTGTGTACATGCTGTCTCCTGAGTGCTGGTGGAGAAGAGCTTTGGACCAATGTCTTCTGGTCTCGGGAAGAAATGCAAGACAATACCTGTCTACAAGCTTGAACCAGGGCGTGGCTTTCTGGAGAGATACCTCTGTGTAATTAGTTAGGCTCAGTAAATACTAAGTAGCTTTGATATAAAGGAAAAGGAGGGGGTTTTGCCAGTAAAGAAAAAAAAGCAAATACAGATTTTTGAAAACTGTCAATCTATCTTATTCCAGAGTTACCTGTAAATGAATCTTAGTTTGGTGTTACTGTTACTATTTATTTTAAATAATAATAATTATTGTTATTATTTTATTTTAGCCTACAGAAAGAGTGCATGGATTATTACATATTGTGTTCATGATTTGCAATTTGGGATTTGCTTTGTGGACATAGCTAAGTGATGCTTTTGTTCTTTGATTGGATGAGTCCCTAATTAGAAGTTTTCAGGAAATACTTGTGAACACTTTATGTGTGTTGCGTATTCACCAGAGTATTTGCCATTGTATATTTGCATGAATATTCATAAAGTAATCTTTACTTACAAATAGTTCAGAAATAACTGATTGCTTGACTATTCACTTATAGATAAAATTCATCAAACGGGATATGGATTCACTTATTCACCAGGTATTTACATACATTCGTCAAAATAGATTAAGAAATGTACTAGAGATGCGCTCGCACATGTATATTTCATGTTTAAGTCCCAGTTGATGGGCTGATTTCAATGTGTCCTTCGCAACATTGCTAAGCATTCTGGTAAACTCACTTTCAGAGTTGTTTCCTGAAATTCAGCCTTCCCTATTATGATTTTATTTCATTATTTTTCATGTACCACAGTAAATAATTATTATTCCCTGCATTAACATTTTTTGACTATTTTGTGGGTTGTTCTCATGGTTTTGCTTGGTAATTGCTTTATTTAATCTTTTTGGTGAATTGCATGCTGTGGTTCTTTCAGTGTTTTTTTTATTTTTAATTTTTTTTTTTGGTTGTTAAATTCCATTTTGTAACTTTCTTTCTGGAAATGTATTGTTCTAAAATTAAAACAGGATTTCACCATGGCATTTCCATATGCTTGCTTTGTCTCTTCTGTGCCTTAAAAGGTGTCTAAAACACCTTTAGTTTTTTCTGACTATATCATTTAATTCATGTCTGCATATATTATTCCTTTCTATCTTTCAATATTACACCTTGGATTTTCATCTTTCCGTGTTTTTCCTCCCATGGTTTGTTTGCATTCTTTGATGCTCTTCCTTTAATTATTTTCAGAAAATTTTAATCTTGGGTACCCTTTGTGTTGTCTCTTTACTATTGTGGTGTTCAGAATTTTTAATTTAGTATCACCTGTGAATTGCATTAGTGCACTGAGAGGTTTATGTTCGTTATATAATGCTGTTATGAGAGGTTTGTACTTTCAGTGACTAGTGGATTTAAGTTTTTGCTTGAAATTATATTTCACCGTAGCTGGACTCTGGCAGCTGTAATATATAACACCCTATCCTGACCATAAAAGTCTAGAACTGAACCTAGCTAGGTGTAGAGTTTCAGCTTGGGAGCTTACCTTTTGCATGGATGTAAAGCATGGGATGAGTCTCTCTTGGCAGATTAAGGAATGCAGATGAATGACCATGCCAAATGGATTTCAACAGGAAACCTCTGAGACTGGAAATTGCACCCTAACTGGTTGTTGCTCCCTTTAGCTGATCTTGTTAAGTATCTCGGAAGTTCCTGGTTTCATAATGGGAGCTGGATTACTTAAAAAAAAAACACAAAACAAACCACAACCAAGACTTGATAAAGATTTGGCCACTCCTGGAATCAGGCAGATACACAAACCCAGTTATTCCATGTCTGTGGCCATGGTGGTGGCATCACATCTTCAGGCTAATAAGACAAATGTGCTGAGCTTGCTACATGACAGATGAGAGGGATGTAGATCTTCAAACCCTTCACCTGAACCTCCAGACCAAGGTGACTGAACTAAACTACACTTGGTTTGAAGCTCTCCCATCACATTGAGGACCACCTGCATTTGCCATTGCTTCCATGGGGTTTTGTGGCAGTTACTCAGAAATTGGTAACACTTGCAGGCGAATTTATTGAATGCTCAAAGTTAAGCTCTTGCAGAGGGATACTGCAGGATCGGTGCAAAGAAAATTACCTCTAAACAGCTATGTCCATTGGAGAGAGAACTATGATGGACGAGAGCTCAGGAAATACTTATGCAATTAAAAAAATAACAGCCTTTCTGATGTATCTCAATCCTAGTTGGATTCCTCTCTGAATGATAATGATGACAGGAACCTTAAATCTCTCATGGTGTTTGGGTCCTGAATGGGAAGAAGAAATGTGGAATTTTGAAATCTGCTTTTTTGGTTGAAGAATTCTGGTTTATGTTTATTTACTGGGGAAGAGTGTTAAAGATTGGCCATGAAAGATGTTGTTGTACAATACCATGTTAGTCATGAGTAACTGAATCAGCTTAAATGTCAAAAGCGGTTTTCAGGATTTTTTTAATATTAGTTTATTATCAGTCTATTTTATTTTTTAAAAAATCTAAAAATATCTGTTCTGTCATTGAAAACCAAAATGGTAAAGTTTAAGACAGTTTAAGGCTTCCACTGAAAAAAGCAAAAACAGTGAAAACGTGGCTCAGCATACTGCTCTCCATGTGAACAGAAAAATAAAGCAATAAAAATGGTTCCTTATTATAAATTCTTACCACTGTATTTAAGCTAATTCCATTTGATACTGTATAGCTAAGAAAGTATTTTTTGAGACTGTCAGACTTGAAGATGTGAGTGGAGTCATACTGACAGTGATTCGAAATTTCTACTCTGGCATTTCGAATTTGATTAAAGCTTTGAGCTTTTAAAGCTAAAGTGCATGTTTTATATAACACAGTAGGGGCCCTATTGTCAAATGGTCTGAGGAACTGTGAATTGACAGCTATCATCAAAATAGCACAAATCCACCAGCAAGATCTCCTAAAAGACTATGGGGTGTTATTATAGCACCTAGTGGAGTATAACATGTTATTTATTCTGCAGACATTTTTCTTACAGCCGTCAGTCCCTTTGTAACAAAGGCTCTGCCTAAAGGAAACACACGTAGTTTCTCTAGGGCATGTGAGTCCTGGTCAAAGAAAGTTCTTCGGTATTTCTTGTGCAAAGTAACAGCGCAGGCAAATTTACACCGTCATATTTCAGTAGCTTGCACGTGGTATTTTTATATTATATTATTGTATTATATGATACATGTATGGGATTGTTATTGCAGTATTGGGTGTGGTCTCCCCATTTAGTATTGATGAGGGGACACAGGTTTCAATCATATGGAAAAAGGGGCGTTAGAGAAGGAGAAAAGAGGTGTCTAAATGCCCCAGGCTTCCACACGTTCTGGTCAGACAGGCTGAAGGCTAGAAAGCGTAATCCAGTTCT
>VYZW01041205.1:70174-96351 GCA_013401315.1 Balaeniceps rex | reverse complement strand
AATTAACTGAAAGAAAATATAAAAAAAACAAACTGAAATCCTAGAACCTGTAAGGAAATTATGTTAACACACTGTGCAAGTGTGTGCCTGAGCCTAAATGGAGAGGGAGCAGTAAAGCCAGCGAAAAAAATAAAAGCTGGGTTATGAGTGTTTGTTTAGGTACTAGAGGTGTTCTTCTGAAGCTGGAAATCCATCTGAAGTGATGCTAACTAAAGATAATATCAGCCATAGGTAAAATTCAAAGTAATTATTACCAAAATGAAGAAATTAATTCAGGAAATAACATCAACCATGATAAATTAATAAATTCTTCCAATGTGTGAGAAAAGCTGTGAATAACTTGGTGGGTCTGCTAGATTGTTAAAAAGTAATAGGAGCAATCAAACAGAAGACTAAAGCCGCCTTTTTACAAAGTTTTCATGCAGTTGGCCCTGGAGAGATTCCTGTTCACTGCTTGAAAGTATGAGACAATGTTAGAAACCAGGGTTGGCTACAATCTGTTAGTGGTGTAGGAAAGGGGGCACAGCAGTGTAACAGCACAGGGCATTTGCTTCTGTGAGTAGTGAGGAAGAGAAGAAATGGGTCCCGTTGCCCTTTTTTTTTTTTTTATGCTAGATTTTCTTTTAGGAAAGAACTCTGCATAAAGCTTGTGAATGTTGTCTTTAGGAAGTAAGCTTCAGAGCTGAATGATGTGGGATTCACCCAAAATTTCTTGAAGGACTTATGAATATGAACTTACAATAAAAATAAAAAACAACTCCCTAAGCATCAGTTGCTGTGGTGGAGGTAGTCAGGGTACTACACTAATCATCGCTTTATAGGTGGCTCTTTGCGCTTTAGATCAATGAACCCTCAGTAATTAAGAATACTTCAAATAGCAATAGCAGAACTATAAAAGGAAAAAGTACTTTGGATGTTTGTACTGGGCAACTGAGATCCTAATCCGGGACAGTCACTGGATTTTCTGTGTACAGTGTAATGCTCATGGAAGGTAAACTACAAACAAAAGTCTTATTTCTTAGATAATAAGTCTCATACTGTGATGTACCATGAGGCTTGTGTCATTGTAGAGGCTGCTTGTGTAGAGCTTTGTAGCTAAAGCAGCATGCTAAAAATGAAAGATGAGTCGCTAGGACAACTACACTGTCTGGTAGTTTAGTTTTGCAGAATTCTATGTTTTCAAATTATGTAGGCTGAAGTGTTAATATTTTTGTACATTGCTGCTATTCACCTTACCTCAGTGAGGAAGTTTTACTCATTTGCGGGTTGACAGGCAACCTTGCCATGGAAACGGGAAGGCATTTGCTTACAATGCAAGCTGAGGGCTGGTTTGCTAAGTACAGACCAGTGCTCTGCAAAATGGAGATAAAATTAAGGCCCCACATCCTGTGATACCATATAGTTCTTGCAGGCTGCCATTTACCAGGAAATTGAAAGAAGTCCATTAGTTCCAAACACTGTTAAAACACCAAAATGCTTGAAACGTTATGCTTGATTTCCCTTATACTCTGTACAGTTGAAAGCATGCCTTGTGAGCTAGATCTTCTGCTGATGCAACTCAGCCTCTTCCTGGTGGTGTCAGAGGAGGAGCAAAAACCAATATGTCTGCCATATTAGTTTTGCAGGTGAACATGAGTACATTCCCATAATTAGTAGCTAATGCAACTCTTCTTGTACATCTATAATCATTATTTGCTGTAAGTTCCTGTGTCTGTTCTTATTCTTGTTCAAAAAATGTTAAATATGCAGCCTTAAATTATTAAGAANAGTTGGCAGAGAGGTAGCAAACTGTCCAGGCATCCCAAAATAGGCAAACTAGATGTCAATCCTGAAGCAACTGCAAGTTCATAGTGAAACTCTGGTGTAATAACAGGTCAGTGTTTAGGCTATGGAGACTGGACACGTCTTTTAGATGGAGATATTTGTGCTGTGGAGGCATCATCAGAGTCATGGACCGGTATCCTGGAGTGTGACATAAGCAGATGCATGATGATAAGATAATGAACAGAACCAGACAGGAAGGGATCAGCTCCTTGAACACAGGACCATTGTAGTTCAGTGGCAGGCTGCTGAAACTGCTTCAGAAGAAGCAGAGAATCAGGAACTTCTAACCATCTGGGGGGGAGGGGCAGGGAAGGAAAAAAAAAAAGGCAAGAAGTAGCCAATCACATATAGCTTTTGCAACTTCGGGCTTCCCAGCAGACAGTAGCATTGTCTGGTGCATGTGCAGAAAGCAGTGGAGCCCTGCAGGACCTGCAGCTGCAGCTAGCCCCAAACCCCTCTCTTAAGGCTACTAATGTATCAGCACTGCATCATAAGCTGTTTTAACTGTCAGCATTAATGCAGACCCTAGGAAGGAACACATGAAGACGTTTTGCTGGACAAAGTTACTACTAGAGACCAAACACATTTAACAACAGTTTTGTTACTTTTAAGTGTTCAAATAATTATTCTGCCCCATCCTAGTGAGGTGGTGGATTGCAGTGGGTTTTATTTACTTTATGTGATATCTCTATATCTTTGCCAAACCAGCGAGACTTCAGGCTGACTAATGGGTAAACACCAACATTGACCTCTCAGTTTGTCCCCTAAGGTCCAAAGGCAGAAACTTAACAAGACAATGGGAGCCCTCCCATAGTTAAGCCACTCAAATCTAAACTGAAGTTGATTTATACTGAAATGGAAGTTTGACCACGTGGCTGATCAATGACTCATAGCCAAAAAGGATGTGACTACAGGGTACAGCAAAGCAAGACAGAGAGGTCCCTGAACAAGCAGTAACACAACTAGCTGCAGAAGCAGGATTTTTACAACATTTGGTAGCGTAGTGCCAAAGCTCATTAACATTGATGAGGTAAAAAATGACTTTCATTAGCAACTGCCAATAACTTAAAACTGAAAGACAAAACATGCTTGGTAATTAAGCCATTTTAGCACTGTGTACCTTTGCACAAGTAAAAGCACCTGCACTCCTGGCTGGAGAGCAGGTGCTCTGGCAAGAGGCCGACATTCCTCATGTAATGTAGAACCTTGTTCGCAGGGAGAAAACCATGGTCAAATAGATTGTAATTGGTCTAAACTGAGAAGTTCCCCATGATACCAAGCGCAGTGGGATCCCACTCAGCCATCAGCCACTCACCTCTGCAGAGCTAGCTCCTCTGCTATAGCCAGTTTCCCAGTCACCCATGATGGGGGGTTGAGCAGGGGGGATGTCAGCTCATGTAGGAGATGTTAGGGACCTCACTGCCATTTCTTGCGTTCTTTGGAGAATACTTTTATAAAAGTTCAATTTCCATTCATCAGTGAACAATATTCTTTAGGGGCAGCTATCTGCCCCAGACATCTGCCAAAATTAATTGACAGCCTTTAATTCAATTGTCTTCTATACCATCTGCTGTGGTCCTAGAGGATTGACTACTCATCTCCTAACAGAAACACATTGTGTCCTGGGTAGGGAGTTCCATTCCCTGATAACTGTGTTCCTTATTTGCTTGGGAGGTTACTAATCTTTGTAAAGGTTTGCTTTGGCCTTGTCAACCTGAAGAAGGCTGGTGGTTTCCTGCCTTATCTTTCACTACACTATTTCAGATTGCTTTACACTCTCATCACTGCAGATGCTGTTGGTCTGTCCTTAATTTCTTTGGGTCTTGATTATGTAAATGTATGTAAAGAACATAATTTATTTCCAAAAGGAAAGAAAAACATGGCATTGTGTTAACATTGCACAATCAATTGATTTTGCAGCAGACATTATAATGGGCAGAGCATCATGCATTCTTGACCATGGAATTTCCTACAAAACAATCTTGTGCAGCAAAGTGGGAATCCAGAAGCTAGAATTTTACTTTTTTATAGATTTTTCAAACTTTCTGCATGTGAGGGTAATCTTGAAAATCCTAACTGAAATGCTGCAGCCTGTTTGAGTCTTCGGGTATAGTGGTCTCAATTGCCTTGCTAATGTTGGACACCATTATAAATTGTCTTTCATAATTTTAATATGAATGAAACTGCCTTGAAATTTTCAGTTTGGAGTATGAAGTATTATAAAAACCAGACAAATTAACAGAGAGATTGGCTGTGGGTGCTGTGGATTGTGCAGCGTTTTGATCATAGTTCAGTTTATCCAAGTACTCCTAACAGCATACATGTCAGTGCAGAGCAGCCCATGGAAAGCCAGGTGATTCCACACTGGAGCTGGTCTATGTGCACCAAGTGGCAGGCAGAGAAAAGGCTCACGTGCCTTCCTGAGCCAACAGAGCTGAATGCTGAATTAAGCACTGTCAGTCCCCACTTCCTATTTTTTTTTGTTGCCGGGGTGATATTAGGGCTGTGTTACACGTTAGCACGCTGGACTGTGCAGCACTCCTGATTCAGAACATCATCTTAATTCAAACTATGGGCTTAATTCCTACTGAAGTGAACGATGAATTTGTGTGCTGAAGTGTTTTCTTGAATGCCTACCAGAACTTTTTGTCTTCTTTTGTTTGTTCATATTATCAAATTTGTGCGGCATATGTATGAAACGCTGTATAGGTACTAAATACTATCTCCAAGTATCTTAATCTACACAACTGAAAAATTTCTGATATATTTCCTTAGTTAAAAATGAAAGAGCAGTTAATTTTACCAGGTCACATGGCCATAAATTAACCAATATTTCAACAAAATGCTGTTAAATTAGAGACCTTGAAAGAATAAAATCTTACCCACATTCGTACATACTGTGTCTTTCTGCTTCAGCTTTTCCATCTGTCCTCACAGAAGACATTACTCATGCTACTTCCAAACTGCTCTATCTATGTGTATGTGTGTATACGAACTGACACTTGTTTTACAGATCAAATCGTGTTTCTGATCTCCCACTTCCAAGTGGGAGTTGTTCTTGCTATTGTCATAAGATGTGTAATGCCGCTATATACGTCTTTCTTATTATTAGACATCAGAAATGTTTACAGGTCTGCTGAATTTCCTGGCTTGTGTATTGCTGTGCCTACATAAAGGGTGTAAAATTATTTGGAGCATGAAATTGGATGTTCTCTTAGCTTTGGCCTGAGGGCTTTCCCTGGGTCCCTATACTTTGAAAGGTCCATAAAATGCTTTTCCTAAGTAAATTCTTGTCTAGCATCTTTATCTAGTACCTTTGATTTTACTTTTCTTTCCCAGACTGCTCACTTAATATTTTTAAAATAAAAAATTATAATAAAAAATGGAAAAAAAGGAAAATATTTATGAAATGCTAATGAAAATCACTTGCCACATACAAAAGATGGAAGCATAGACTCTTTATGTTCCTTTTGCCTTGAATTATTTAAAGCGATACTGAAATTAGTCTTATTCAAATCCTGAGGAACATGTGCTTTAGGTTTCTCAGGTTCTTTTCTGGAATAAGGGGCACCACAATCCCTGAGAGCAGAGTGGAGTCCTTCCATTCTGAGCCTTTATTTTCATCTCCTGGAATGTTCAGCATACACTGTCTTTCAGAAAAGAACGGTCAGCACAGGATTTAAAGCAAAATCAAATGAACTGTTTTCTCCTCTTTTTGCTTATGATTATCAGATAGATTGTTAGTTAAAGTTGGGGCTTACGTCTCATGTTTGTTATGATGAAAGTAGCAAATAGAGAAAGAGAAAAAAAGGACGCATTTAAAATGCAGGTGACTGCCTGGAGTTGGGCACCAAAATTGATGATCTGGTTTTCAAAAGAAAAATAAAGGAGGAAAGGGGATCAAGAAACCACTTTCAGTCAAAGTTTTTGTTGCATTCAGGAGGAGTTATGCATGCTCAGCTCTCTTCTGAAATCTGTTCATCATTGCTTCTGGCATGACATGAAGTACAGGTCCCTTCTCGACAGCGCTGGCTCAGCTTCCCTGAAGGGACAGAGCCCAGGTTTTGCAATCCAGATTTTGAGATAGCGAGAGGCTTTTGTATGTGCGTGCACAGCTCGAGTTCTAGGAGTTTCTCTCGGCAGCCCTACGACTTTCCTGTTTATGCAATCAGACGGATGTGAGCGTATTTTTTTTAATAGCACTTTCAGATCCCTTGTCTGCAAACTTCATAATTTTTAATGAATTTCTAATTGCAATATACCAGTTTAGTAGAATAGTGCCATTATCTCCACTTCTCAGGGGATGTTACAGAGGCACAGACATGGAGGGTACGTCCAACCACTCACACAGTAGTAAAATGTGGAATCCCTGGGTGGGATTTGGTCACAGTCCCAACTTTCTTCATGCTGGCTGAGTACGAGATTGATTTCAGGTTGTATATCAAATATAGGAAATTTTGATTAATATAAACACTGGTAATTTTTCCTTTTCAATAAAAAAAATGAATAATTCCATATTAGTTTATATAGGAAATATATGTAAATAATTTTTAACGGGCTGTTTTTCTGAAAGATATTGATATGCTTCACTGAATGATTTATTTTTCAAATTATTTTTGCATGAGTAATAGTGGTAGAATCTGACCCTTACACGATGCTTCCTATCAACATTTTGTGTGTATATTTTACCGTGTTTTAAATTGTAACCTAACAAGTATACAGTTGATTTAGATGTTGATCAGTGAATACTGTTTATCACAATATTTTATGAATAACAAAAGTGTTACTCAGTAGCATATTTGATGAATGATATTCAATTCTGATCATTTCTGGCCTGAATGTCTGGAGGAAAAAAAAAAGTCAGGATAGTAACCAAGTAAAATCACTCTCCCTTGAAACAAAAAGAGTTTGCTGGCTGCAGCTGGCAGCCCCAGGAGGGCGAAGAAGCTGCCCAGGAGGCAGAGTTGGTATGGGAACGGTTCTCCGCTGAGCTGACTGATTTTTTTTTTTCCCTCTGTACTCTCTATCCTTTTAAGAAACAGAAACTAGATGTCTATCAGCCAATGCTGGTTAGGATCTTCTCTTAATGCTGGAAGAAATCTGGGTCATAGGAGATGACTGAGACTAGCAGGATAGTTTAGAGCGTTGCTGCTTGGAGATGTGAGGCTGGGACAGATGTGAGGCTCATGGAGCACAGGGACTGCTGAGGGTCCTATTAAGCTTGGAGCAAGAAGCTGTAGAAATACAAATGACAGATCACTGGAAAATGAATTTTTTGTGGAGGGTTTGCTATAACCACATCTTTATTCTGATTTATGCCCCTCTGCTGTAGTTAAGCATCTTTCAAAGGCGGGGGCTGTACAGGCAGAGTAACTGAGCACAGTAAAACCCAGCGCTGTGCACTGGAGCTACAGAGCAATGGCATGTGCATTACTCTGCTGTGGAACAAGGCAGCTAGTTTTCTTTAAGGCTGAACTGCACAATCATCAGAGAATTCAATTAAATAGTCATGTCATTCTTGTGAGCAGATAAAGTCAGATCCTCACTCTGACTCCAGTGTGCTTGTCTGAACCACGGGACCTGTTCTCATCAAAGACAGCAGCTGACTCCCCCAGCCCCAGCCTTGGCCTCTGTAACAGGGGTGCTTCAGTAGCAGCAAACATCACTGCAGTCCTCAGATCACCACTCCTGTGAGCCACTTGGCATCTCCTGCAAGCATGAGAAATTTTGTATTCTTATTATTTGAAATACGTGATTTTTGCAGCAATACTGAATTACTGGGAGCTTCACCTTGGTGAGGGGAAGAACTGTCCTGTGGGAACAGTGCAGCTACTGCCTGTGCATTTACCTGTGTCACTAAACCACAGGTATTCTGTGACTGCAGCTTTAGAAAGACATATGGGGCTCTAGGCTCTTTCTGTCCCTAGCCCCTGCTGCCAAGGGTCTCGATAGCCAGATGCTGTCAGTGTCAGAGCAGCCCCCACGAACACCCTGCTACACCTTTGCAGCAGTATTGAGTGTTGCTCTCTGGTGGATTGTTGCTCTGTGGTTCATCACACTCTGGTCTCGCTGGCATGGGGCTGTTTGCCACCACTCAGCCCTGCTTGCGCTGCCCTCAGACAAGGTGAAGCCGTGGCACTCCTGTGGCACCTTTATATGTCCTTTTTAATTTTAAAAAAAATCTGCAGTGCATAAAAAACAAAGAAGTGGTTTCTTGGGGACTAGCCATTTGTGATAGTAAAAGGATGGATTTGTGAATTTGCACAGCACTAGATTGTTGTTTGGGGATCCTGTTTGTAGCATAGACTTTTTCTAAGAATTTGTGAATGCCTGTCTCCAGTTTTGTGTTTGGTTGGTTTGTTTGTTTTTTAATCTTAATAGTCCCTTTGTAACACTGGAAATGTTCCTTTCCTTTTCTCCATCTTGTCTGACTGAAACCTTTCCAGGCATAAGTTGTCTTATACAGCATCCATAGAACATAGCACCAAGCAGTTATGATTGGGATTGAGGAATACTATATTTCTGCATTATAAATAAAATTACATTAAGAGGAAGCAACTTCACCTTGAAAGTCAGACTTCCATCTAAAATTCTTTACTGGCTCAGAATACAATGCGCATCTAAGGTTACAAAAAAAAAAAATCAGAAAAAGATTGAAGGAAATGTTATGGTCTCTTTTCACAGCCTATGTGTTTTCTTTCCATTTTCGATTGTGCTTTGATCCTATTTTGTAGGAAAGCTAAGTATTTGCAAATCCAGGTGATGCCAGTCGGAGACATAGATGTTCAGAGCACCTGAATATCAACTATTTATCTCTGTCATCTGCACTCCTCCCTCAGCTCCCCCTGGCCAGTTAGCTATTTTTGTTTGGGTCTTTAACATAGCAATGGATCAGAGAAAAATATTACAAAAAGGAAAAGCTCATAGATGGATGTAATTTCTTGAAAGAAATGTTCATTTATTTTTAAAAATCACTGGCTGCATCTTTTTGAAAATCACTGTTTAGAGTCCCCACTGACCTAATGCTCCCAGTAGGTACAGAGCTGTTGATTCAAGGACTTCATGCTAATAGGTCTCTACCAAACAGAAGATATTTCTGATTTCAGCAGGCTATATATTATCGGTGGCTAAAATGCTGCTATTCATACATACTAAACTGTTTATGGTTTGACATTTGAGCTGATTAAAGATAGCTTAGAGAAATATTTCCAAGTTGTTTCTGTTTTACAGAGCAAAGGACCCATTTTCTATTGCTGGCAAAATTATGTAAAAAGTAATGTGCAGTCAGGAAGAGATCTACAATACCAGATAATGCTTTTATCTTGAAGGAACTCAGAAATAGGTAAAGAAGCAAGTCAGATATTTTAATAAACCATGGTCTGATGAGATAGTCTGAGATGAAGAAGTTCACCCCTACCTCACATTCTCACCAGTAGTCAGTCAAGTTCTCAGCTGCAGCCTCCTTTTCTGGTCAAAACTCTTGAGAACTGAGCTGCCTTCAGCTGTGCTCAATAGCTCCCCAGGACTAATAGAGGCAGCAATTGCAAAAACATGGGAGTAGGAATTGAGAGGACAATGTAATAGTTGCATGTTCTTTCCTCCTTCTACTTGCCATAAACAATATGCATTCAGCAAATCCAGAACCAGCCTGTCGGTATCATTAAGCAGAGCAATATGGAGCAAGTGTTTCTTTCTGCTTGTGGTAGATGTGGGAAAGGAAGATCGAGGAAGGTAAAGCAGGGCTAGAAAAGTCATAACTAACATTAGGGACTGGCCCTTGACAACGGACAAGTTTAGCATGGTATCAACATGCGTCTGGCTCTTGACTTTATAAATGCATAAATACTGAAAAATATACAAAAGGCAAAACAAACATTAACACAGTTTTTCTTTTGCATGTAGCACAAAATTGCCAAGCAAATATCACAGCCAATCTTCCGTTCCTTATGTATAGGTGTTTCTTACTGAATGTGGATAGTAGCCAGCATTTCACAGTTGAAGTAACTTACATCAGGGTTTGATATTCTTCCCTCTTGCAGACAATTCACACAGTGACAAGTACTCCCTGAAAAGCAGCCTGGACTGTATCCCAAAGATCATCACACCCCACTGTATCATATTAATGAACCTGTACAACTAAAAATAATTACAAATGCAAATTTGGTGAAAAGGAGTTTAATAGGGAAATTTCATGACTGCACTAGAGAAGTTGTGGTTTAGCACTGAGATAGGTTTGATTGCTTGAGCATGTGGGTGCTATGGTAACTTAGTTTCACCATTTGGAAGCACTTAAGCTCTAAACCACAGTATGCTGCACCCTCTTCCTTTTGAGTAGGGTTCTGTAGAAGAAAAACAGAAGTAAACAGCATGAGAGAAACCACAGAGCAGCAAAGGCGTCGTTAGCTGTAGTCGTACAAGTGGGTTACTGTAGTTAAAAGTTCTCCTATGAAGACTGAGGATGTCATTTAAAGTGCAGTGCAATTGATAGAAATGCCTTCCTTCTGCCTGCTAGATGCACAATATTCCTGGATATTTATTTTAAGTTTGCAAGAACTGTGTACAGGGCAAAAAGTATTTCAATTGCTGCTTTTAGTTTTTGTTCTACTTCAGGTTTATGGTTTTGAGAAATTCTAGATATCATTGGTAACAAATGTTGTTTCCACGAGTCAATATTTCTTGAGGGAAATTTCTGGTTTTCTCTGTGTTTTTATTTTTCTCTGGAAAAATTAAACTCTTAGATTTATTTTGCATAATCAGAATTAGAAAATTCCTTTATTTAAATGGTCAGAAATATTTCATTTGATTTCAGGTTAGTTGAGAAAAAAATATTATTTCAATATTTTTCTTGTGCTTCTCTTCTTATCCTTCCTTAAGACAGGCTCTGTATGTTAGCAGAAGTTATGCTTGGTATTCATTTGTTTTAGCTGATGAATGTTGACAAACTTCGATGTTTGCACTTCCTCCTCTTTCCTGAGCCTGCAATGTGTTTCTCCTTGTATCTGCCAGTTACAAAGTCTTCTTAATTCCATCTCTTTCTTCTGGCTGCTGCCCTTGTACTTGATTGCTGGTTAATTTGAAATTTTCGCTTTCTCCAATGCTGTAAATTCTGCTTAATGCTTATAGCTGACTCTGAAATTCAGAAGGAGGAAGACAACTCCCGTCCTGGAAGCCTGACAGCAAGGAGAGGGTCACAGATGTTGGGAACCAAGAACAAGCATTAATTTCAAAGGTCAATTTTCATTAAAAAAATAACACCACATCCTATCATATTTAGCTGCAGTGTAGGCCTGCACTTATTCCTGAGATGTGGTTTGCAGGAAGACTGTGCCTTCCACAATGCAATCCAGGTCTGAGAACTGGTAGGTGTCTTGGGAACGAAAAAGCGTTTGGCTCCCCAGATATATACTTAAAGGTGTTAGGAAAGAGTGACAGGATCAGGCTCTTAGGCGATGATTGCAGTGTGTTAAAGAGCCACTATGGGGGGCAATTATTAATGAATTTGTATAAAAGGAAATATTTTGAGAAATTCAAATGGAAACAATTTTAATTATAGTTTTGGAGAGTCAGAATGAATGTTACATCCTGATGCCAAAAGGAAACAATTGGCATTTCTCAATCAAAACATTTTAGAATTCTGTTAAATTAAAATTTACAGTTTCAACTTTTTATCCCTAATTTCTGGTGAAAATAAATGTTGTAAAATATTGCCTGTGGGAATAGAAATTCTAATATTTATTTAGTTTTAATTCGCAGCTACAGTAAATGTATATCATTCCTATTATTGCTGTAGGGCTATGAAGATTTTTACCAGTTAGATTATGGATTACTTTGAAGTGATTTTGTGGCTGCATCTTCAATGACCAAAAGCATAGGCATTTTTTTTAGGACCCTCTGAAATGTCCCAGTTACCTGACAAGCTTCTACATGTTAAACTCAAATGAGTAATTTGTTTTTTTGACTCAGAGCATGAAAAATTTCACATACTTTTAATGTGAATTTTATATGTCATTTTTTTTTAATCGATTTTCAAAAAGCAGCAGTTTGTCCAGAAACTGGGAACAGGTTTTTTTTTTCCCTTCCCCAGAGTTAGTGATAAAGAATAAAGTGTAATTCTGCAGTCTGTGATTATGAAAGCACTTCAGCACACATGATCCTACCTATAAAATTTGAGGGGTCCTCTGTGGTATAGAATTACTCAGATGTTTAAGCGTTTGCTAGCCTATTCATAAGTCTGCCCAGATTTATTTATAAAGTAGCAATGGATCCCTTTATTTCATGTTTGCAGCAAAAAGAAGCAGTAACATCTCTGGCCCTGATGCTCATTTACTTTAAGGTCCCTTTAGCTGGTTCTGGCAGCACAAGGGAGCCTTAAAGTAGGTGTGAATTACATCCTATCCCACTTGAAGTTTAAAAATAAATCAAAGAAGGGCGGCTGGCAGCATTTTGTAAGGCTCCTTGCCTTACTCACCCTTCACCTCCCACCAGGAACTGTTCTTTTTTTGCAATTTAGTATTGGCTTGCAGTGGAGCTGACTAATGTCTGTGCTGTTTGCTAGAAGACCCCCTCAAAGAGCTTTACTCCATCTGAACAAGTAGACCACATCCTGTTGCTTTCTGTGCAGATGTGAAGAGCCCTGACCCTGCTGAAGCAGTGCCGTTCAGCTGTAAAAAGAGGGAAGACAGAATCTGGGCCTACACTAGATGCTTTGTGTGAAGTGCTGCTCGGTGGGGGTTGCTGGGGTCTGTCCAATATGCCGAAGGGTGGAGAGATCCTGGGAAAAGGGCAGCAGCTCTGCAGAATCACTAAGCATTTTTCCTGGCAGGAAAACCTGGCTGCCAATGGTTTCGCAGACGCGAGGCTGAGAGGAAGGATTACTTCCTCTGCCCCCTCCCCAGGCCTGGCAAAGACACACGGAGTGCAGCTGGATGTGAAGAGCCAGCTGGTATGGTACCACGCTAGATAAAACACAAAATGCACTATTAGCAGAAAGGGATCCTCCTTTCCACATTTCTCTATGCTGTGTGCATCAAGGAATGCAATACTGCAGCACTCCTGTGCTCAGAGGAGACAGCCTGAGCTACTAGCATGCAAGCGCAGTCCCCTGCCCAGCCAAGGAGGAAATACAAAACCTGGTCCGTTTTATCCACTGTGCAAATTAAGCAGCAGAATGGAGTTAAAAGGCATGTTCCCTGCCATCGGCTAATGTATTTTTGCCCATATGAACATGATAATGTTTTTAGGCTCTTAATGCAGATTCAACAGTATCTCCATCTTATCAGCTGGAGTATCCTTCCTTTAGTAACACACACACGTAGGAAACGTGCACTGGCGCTTCCTTCTGCTCGAGAAGATCGGACCCTGGGCTTACTTGGAACACAGTGTCTTTTAATATATCCTAGGTCTGAGATGTCTTCTGTTGAGTCACTTGGTCCTGCCAAGTCAAAAGCATTTTCACTTTATTCTCTTTCCTGAGAGGACAGCAGCGAGCAGTAACTTCTTATACAGGTGTGACCACAGTTCACTGCAGCAAGTGTAGAGTCACTGTTGCAGCAGCAAGATGGCAGCTCCTGTACCTCCAAATGTGACCCGTACAGCCTGCTGTCCTTGGGGTTTGAAGTGTCTGGCTTTTTTTTTGTGGCCTGGTTTCTTTCACAGTTTTTCCATTTACTCTTCTTGTTGAACATTGAAAGGTTTCTTCAAAACACGGTAGTCCCATGTTTCACTCCCAGGGCCTGTATGTCTTTGAGCTTTCAGTAGAAAGGGTGGTCAGCTCACCTGTTTTAGGTGTATTTTATTGATAGCCTGTCATCCCATCTAAAACCTTTCTTTCAAGCAGCAGCTGCACTCTGTCTGCCAACTGGTAGCAAGAGGAGAGGGAACGAAAGCGACTAGCCAAGCTCCCATCTCCCCGTAGAATATGCTGGTTGTATCTTTTTGCAGGGCACCCAACTAAGGCCAAATCCGCTCCAACAGTACTGATGGGTTGCAAATCTTTTGGGTAAGTCAGCAGGAACCAACTGGTGGCCAAATCAAGAGAAGGGAAAGGGAAGCTTAGAAAAGTTCCTTCAGTAGTAGGAACTTTTTGTATACTTTAATGCTTCCACTTGGGTTACATGAGCTTATGCTATGCATATTATCTTAAAAATATCTTATGGCTGGATGCAGTTTAAGATTTGAGAAAAGGTTTGGGATAGTTCCTATTTAAACCCAGACCAACTTGCTTAGTTTGGTAATCATCAGGCTTTCATACTGCACAGCATTGTTTTTTGGGATTGGACATCCTTATTAAATTTTAAAGATGTTCTTAGATTTCAGCCTTCAAGATTCCAGAGATATGTTTTAAAATATAAACATGAGCAGACAGTTTTGACTCTGAGGTTAACTTTGTTAACCCGAGGTTAGCTCAGACATATTTGTTAGCTGTGGGACAGTTTTGGGAAAAATAAATTAATTGTAGCAATATGCCTATTTAATAATGGAGTAATACAGTCTGATGTGCTGGGATCCTTCTTTATTTTCCTTCGGTTTACCTAGTATCTCTCAATAAGGTTATATGGGGAAATGTACCTGCCTTGCTGTTTGAGAGGAGTTTTTTAGTGTTCTGGTGCCACCTATTGAATTCTTTTCAACTGTGTCCTATTCCATTGTTATAATAAAAGAAATAAATGGAATCATAGAAGAGCAGGAGACCTTTAAAATGCTTAGAAGGACATAAAACTGCCATGAAATTCTGTTAAAATGCCAGTGCTTATTTGGAGGGAAAAAAAGGGCAATTTAGGATTATTATTTTCCAAACTGTTTTAAGAAGTGATCTGCTGTAGTTGACACTGGCCTGAGCAGGGCAGTTGTACTAGACAATCTCTTGAGGTCGCTTCCAACCTCGAGTTCTATGATTGTGTGTAATATTTAGCATCTGTTACCGTGAGTAAGCAATAAACCTCATGCTGTAATTAAGCTAGTAGCATTATTCCTAACTTTACAAGGGAGAGGACGGGGAAAATTACTTTCACAGGAATTTTAAGGAAGTGAATGAGGCAACCAGAAATACAACTCTGACAACCTTATGAGCCCTCTTTTGCTCATATGATCTTACTTCACTTGGAAGAGGGAATCTTGAAGCATATATTTTTGCCTCCATCATGTTTGCATTAGAGATTGGTAAATAGCTTGAAAAGTATTTCTAAATGTTTCACTAATCTCTGAGCAAAGTTTCATTTAGGACTTTTTCTGCAACTGCTTTTATTCTTTTCTTGGAAACAGTTATTTATGTGAAAGTTGATCTGTGTAGATGCTCACAGAAAGTTAATTTTGGACTTGAGGTGTATTTAATGTGCTGAACCAAAGTACGATTTGGGAAGGAGGGGGAATAATTGATTCTTTAGCTGATAAGCCAGTTGAAGAAAGAAAAATCGTATTATGGAATTTAGAGTGACCAACTGTCTGCTTTCAAACACTGAATTTAAAAACCATGAAGATACATTAAAAATGAATTGCTTGTGGGAAATATGAATGAATATACATTTTAGCTTTTACAACATTCCTTGGCAGTTTAATGTATACAGTTAGATTATACAATTGCTGTTAATAAATGTTCTAGTCCTTACCGGAGATTTCAGATGCTGAAGATACACTCATGGTTCAAAAGATCATCTATATTTTTGTTTCTTATCTCTCAGGTTAGGAAGCTTCATCTGCTAACATTCTGTCGCTCTGAAAAATACATGTGGTCCTGTGTTTCAATGGAGATATATGTAGATAAATGATTTAACATACTAGAGCTGTTAATATAGTGGCTTCTAAACCCATGTTATTCAGTCTGTTGTCAGTCTACTACATTTTTTACAGATTATATTCTTACAATTAGGAGAAATTTTATTTTGGCAGTTTCATATGATTTCAGGCACGCTATAGGCAGGCCCATATCCTCATCTCATGGATCAGATTTTAGGCAACACACCTCCCCACTTCTACAAATGAAGAATGAAGTAGCTAGCTCTGCATTACTATTTTTAGCCGAGCTTCATTTGACTTCTGTTGATACTTTTTCTTTAAAATATCAGACTACTGGCTTTTTCCAAATTTTAATTTGTAGGAAGAGATCTTGAATAATGTACAGTCCACAACAAATTCAACTGCTCACTCAGAAAGTACTTACAAGATTTTAGTTTTTGTTTACATTAATTTTTATATCATGGCTTATGCACATTTCATGACAGTTCTGAGCATAAAGAAATTGCTCACTCTCCACAGGTGACTTTGTCGTCACTGGTTGTGTTTTTTTAATGGCTGTTGTCGGTCTTCTGAACTGTCCGTACGGGGTGCAGAATACATGGTGGCTGTTGAGCAGCTAACATGTGTGCTGCTGCTTGTTGGGTCGATAAAGAGAAAATCTTTGGAGTCCTGGGAGATCTGCCTGTGTTGAGCTTCTGTGTCAGAGATGAGAGACATGGTTTTGACCCTGGCACATGAACAGGGCAACAGAACATGTATCCTTCATAAGTATTGGAGTTTTTCACATAAACCTGGATTTTTGTTTTAAAGGTTGAAGGAGTTTATTTTCAAAAGAGTAAAGCTACAACAGTTGTGAAGCACCACGTAGGGAAGCTGAAGTAACAGGGAAATTGTAAACAGTAAAGTACTATCTGAAAAACATGCATACCAAAAAACCCCCAAAAAACCCAAACCATAGTGGGAAACATAGTGGGAAAGAACTAGTAGAAAAAGGGAGAGAAAGGAAGAGCCAAACAGGCAGATGAAAGTTTGTGGACAGTCACAGCAAGGAATGTGTGAATAAGTAGAAGTTTGTTCCTTGCTGAAAGCATAGCAGGCTGTGTTAGAGATGTCTTGAGGGAACAGGCATACTTTTGGGATAGCTTTCAGGATTCTTATGTCAAAGTGGAAGCTTCTAATCCTCAAAATGAGTAAAAGATAAAGCGATGAGAACAAACTCATGGTTCCAGACATTGCCATTTATTTTTCTCTCTCTTTCTTGCAACAGAAATTTTACATTACAGGAATACAAAATGTTTTGGGTCGGGATTTCAAAGCAGGGTGTAAAAATGAGGCTTATTTTTATAGGTGTGAAAAGATCATAGCTCCCAGCTCAAGTCAGGAGGTAATTTATAACCTGGAGATAAGAGCTATTTGGAGAGATTCTCAAATATCAGCAGAATGGTCCAGGAAGGGCGCTGCCATTTACAAGTTAATTTTAGGGAGAGTAAATGGCTTTCAGGAATACCAAGGCTTGGCTTTCCAGCTCTTGTATAGTGAGGATTATAGACAGGTAGGATTTTTCTTGACAACAGAATTAGTGTTGGTATCTCTGCTTAGCAATAAAGTCATTCTTCATTCAGTGAAAAGTCACCCTCTATTTGTTGACACTGTGTGTACTTGTGTACACTATTGTGTGATGATGTGAAAGATTTTGAGGGTTTTAGCTTTTGGTATTGCAAAATACATTGTTAAACATGAAAGCATTTAAGTATTGCCCAGTCAAATCTGTCCTGAGAAATGTGGTTCAGAGAAAGCCATACAAACCATTGGCCTTTTTCTACTATAGATGAACTTCTCACCTTCATGCATTGCTCACCTGATGATATCTTTCCCCACTGTGCAGCAGGACATGAAAATCTGGCAACTGCCAGCTCTCCCTCCCCTGTGTCACCTCCACCTGCACGCTCCACATCACTCTCACCTCCAGGCACCACTGAAGGTAACGGTGAATTCAGGACTGCAGCATTGCTGCTCTTCTCCTGTTCTAGCTGAACTGGCACCTACTTCTATCATACATCACTGTTAAAGCAATCTGGTGATTTACGTTGTCTGAGGTCAATTACATTACAGCAAAATTTGTTAATGTGATTAGGACGTATTTAGGTTTTTAATTTTAATTAAATCAAAGGTGGGGATTTGAAACACGCTTTTCGAAGAAAGCAATTAGAATTCAAGCTATAACATGCTGCTGTTATGAGTTCATGTTTTCCTTATGGACACCCCTTCCCCTTGAGCTCTCAGATGAGAGTTTCATGCTGAGTTGTCACAGTGGCGCTTTCCTGCAATTCACGCAGAGCTCCTGAGGCACCACAGCAGTATCTGATGATTGTGGGAAGAGGGTCCTTCCTGGGTCAACAACACAAAACAAAACCACCCCAATCGGTCTGGGCTTTTAGCAAGCTGTACATTAATTCACCCCCTTCAGCTGGTGTTTTCAAACACCTGAAAACAGTTCATTCCACACACCTTGCTAAAGGATGATCAAATTTCTTCACCACAAAGGCATCCTGGACAAATTGGTGGGAATTTGGAATTAGTGGTCTTGCAGACCTAGTTGTAAGCCATGCTCTTGCAATAAATCCAATCAGATGTGTTGCACAGCCTGTGCAGGAGCTGAAAAGCAATGTAAATGTGTTCTTTTTGCCAGTGCTGGAGGGAGAAATATAATTCAGAGAGCAGCTGGCAGCCTTTCTGTTTGCAATGAGCTTCTCACTTTCATGCATTGCTCACCTGATGATATTTTTTCCCCACCGTGCATCAGGAGATGAAAATCTGGCAAACACCAGCTCTCCCTCCCTTATGTCACATCCACCTGCACGCTCCACATCACTCTCACCTCCAGGCACCGCTGAAGGTAATGGTGAGTTCGGGACTGCGGCATTGCTGCTTTTCTCCTGTTTCAGCTGAACTGACATCCGCTGCAGCCCTCCTGATGCTATCTCCACCCCTCAGGCTGCACAGCACAGGCTCCTGGCTCAAGGAAAAGTGATTTTTAATGTGGACAATATCAGTCCACATATCATATGCTTGATATTTTGGGGGTCTGGTTGTTGCTATATGCCACTAAATATTACTTAAGAATGTGTAATTCCCTGGGGAAAACACAGCTGATAGTTGGGAGGAAAGAATGGGGGTTTTTTTATGTTTTTGGCATATGATTGTGTTTAATTCTTTGAAATTTTAATTTACTCTTTCTCTCTTTCTTTCTGTTTTTAAGGAGTTGGGTCAGCAGAGACTACACCTGGTAAGAAACTTTTAATTTGCATGACAGAACTGCATTGATGTTTTTTTCTGATCATTTCTTCTTTCCTTTTCCTGCGCACGGTTATCTCGCAGTGTGTGATGCTTTTTCATTCAGCCCAATGAAATGAAATATGCTGTCTTAAGAGGGAAGAATATCAGAGAAGTCTGGGTTTGAGTCATGAATTTGAGTATATTTTAGAACACAACATTTAGCATGAAAGACGTGCAAAAAGGATTATACTTACTGGGTGATCAACTGTTGGACCCCCTAACAACTTGAGTGTTTGGTGTGCTTTGCTTACTAACTAATTCACAGCGCCTCAGTACGAGAGTGCTCCAGCACAGCAGTCCTGTGTTGTGTGCAGCTTTGCGTCCCTCCTCGACCAGGCAGCCTCCAAAACATTAATGAAACTGCTGTACCTCTCACCACAGGTGTCTCTCCTGCAGACAGCACATACCTCTCCACGCATGCAGGCTCCATCCCTGCCATGGGAGTCAGCAACCCACCACGCAGCAGCACTGCTGCCCTCACCACACGCACTCCCATTGCCTTCAAGAATGCTTCATCAGGTTTGCTGTCTTCCTTTAGATGCCACTCACTGCTCTCTGAACTGTGGGGAAAAACTAAATAATTACTGTAGGCGAAACGAAGTAATTCAGCCTCAGGGTAGCTTTTTCCAGCTTATGGTTCATCAAACAGAAAAGGTATCTGCAATTTGGCATAGTGGCAACACCAGAATTATTTCCAGGATCTGGTATCTGATGGCCAAGTCTTGTAGTCATCACAGTAGTATCAGAATGCCGGCTGCTGTCAACAAGGCTGTTGCCAAAGCAAGAGCAATAGGAATGGACCTAAAAGAGAATGTAGAAACCTTTCAGTGGTTTTTAAGCAGGGAGATAAATGCTGAGATATAGTAAGTACTACAGTGAGCGAGGTATATGATCTGGCAAATGAACGCTACTGGAGTGCTTGTTTCTGAAAGAGCACAAGCACTATTCATAATTGTTTTACTGTAAGAGCATAGTAAAATGTTTTCGTTTTTTCCAGTTCACGATTATTAACGCCATTTTTATGTTGACTCCATCCTGGATTATACCTAAATAATGACAGAAAAAAATTGTCCTTGTACATTGCAAAATTCATTAGTAAGTGGTATATTCCTAAAGGCTTGCTTTCTATTTAAATACTCATTTTCTGTTTTACTGGATATTTTTCTTTCAGCACTCTTCTCTAAATCACAAAAATCCCAGAAGAAAAAAAAAAAGCAGAGAAGGGCTGTAGTGTAAGACATTTCTGATGACATAGCTGTACGAAATAATGAATTTTACTTTTTAATGCCGATATGTTGTTTATTTCCTTACAGATGATTACAATTCAACATCCTTGCACAGCACCATCTCACCAGTCAGCATGCCAGCAAACACTGGGATCATCCCCACTCACATAATAGGTGACAAACTTGCACACAGTTATTGCAATTATGGTACTGCAAGCCCAGAAAATGTGTTAGAATGAGGGAATTAATTTTGAATTTCTTTTATCAAATTTAAGCATACAAATTAGGCATACAATTGCATTAAACTTAAGGGTGTTTTTTAGGAATCTTATTAATAGTTTATGAGTAATATTAAAGATACCAGATTTGCTACTTGTCAAGCAAGTGAAAAATAGGAGTTATTTCCACACAGTGGCATAGTAGGAGGGTAAATCTGTCAGTTACCGTGTCAGTAATCCTCTTGATATTCACAGAAATTTGTCCAAGCAGCAAAAAAGTATAAATACATCCACAGATCTGTGTGCTGCTCTGTTTTCTGGTGGCTCCCCTTCTGTTTCACTCAGCATTAACGTTTTCTTGGAATCTAATATTGCAAGCACTTACACACATTATTATTGCAATTGTGCTGTAAGGAATTACTCAGGTCAGTAAAATATATGTGTGTGCTTGAGCAAAGTCCATCCAGGAGTTGGACTCTTACCATCTTTGTAACTGCCCTTCAAGTAGCTGTAGGCTGCTATCAGCTATTTGACAGACTAAGCTTAGCTTTTACTTGTGGGTCTTCTGCCCCTAGCCATCTTGGTAACTCTCCACTGGACCCTCTTAGTTTACCCTCTCATTAGGGGCACTATTCAGACAGATGACTCCCAGCCTGGAGGGATATTTTAAGTAATTGTTTTCAGGATTAACTTTTTTGCTCAAGCTTCCATACAGGTTTTCTAAATACCAGCTCATAATTTCTTTTGGGTATTTCAGTGTAAAGATAGTTGTAAAACGATCTGTACTGTTGCATAAATGTCTTTCCAAAGGTGAGAGTAGCTGTGCAAAAAGTAGGTAAATTTTGTTTCTTTAGTGACATTGGATCCTGTTTGGTTAACCCTTCCACAGAGTACGTATCCTGGGAAACTGCTGTAGCTTATCATACCACTATGAGAATGTGATTTTGGAATATTCTTGTGTAACTTTGTATGCAGAAATGTTATTAATAACCAGTTTTATTTGTAGTCAGTGATGTCATTTAAAAATGATGAAAGACACGTGATCCCTAAAATAACTAGTTAAAAAATAGAGTTATATGTAGCTGATGTTTTCTTCCCTTTTTCAAATGTGAGTGGAGTGCTAAATACAATTACTTGTATTGAATATATTGAATGAAGAGTTTTGGGTAGTACCAGTCACCCACCCTCCTCCAATGCTCTGTGAAAAAAAACCCAAACCTGCTGAGCTACACCTTAATTTTGTTTTCTTTTCTTGTAGAAGCTCCCATAGTGACAACTGAAGAACCTTGTGGTAAGAACCAAACCCCTTGTTTTTCTCAGTCCTGAAATTTGACCAAATCAGTAAACTCAAATACAGAAAACTGATCAGTAAAACTGATCAGTTAGCATCTCAGGTTATTTTATAAACTGTCTTCCAATTTTGGAAGAGTAGGATTAAAGTTATTAACATTTCTGGTCTCCTCGTATCCATTTACAGTTCTGTTAAGTTGCCCTGCACTAGGCTGTTGATATCAGGGCTGCAGAAAAGATGTGCCTTCATTCCACTAGGCCCTCTCTCCAATTTTCCCCCATCATGCTGATAATCACATGCTGCAAACTGCAATTCATAACTAAAGTAAAACTAAAGTTTGCACATTCGTTTATCTCTCTTCGGAATTAGAGACCTCTCCTTGCTAATTTTCAGGAATAGACTGTAGCCATTATTTACTAGATGGTTATGAAGTGCTTTGAATAAGAAAATTTGAAATTTCTGTTCAAACAAATGAGTCAAGGTGTCAAAACAAAGTATTTCACTTTGAACTGACATTTTAAATCAAAGCAAATTTGGTTCTGGAATGTTCATCTTTTTAATTCTTCCATTTTCCTAACTAGAGAATTATTTAAAAGAATATTTTCCTAAGGAAATTTTCTGGTTTGACTAAACAATTTTTTAAAGTAAAAGATAAATAAAAAATAAAAATAAAGAATACAAAGCAGCTAATTTTGCTGTATTTCCTGATTCTTAAAACACATATGGTGCTGGGGGTGCCATAAAACATTTAATGGTTCTTAAAAATTGTCATAAAATCATTGTTTGCTATTTTATCTTTTTCTTTTAGATGGTAGTATTGACTACAACATAACAAGTGTAGAAGATGGGGATGAAACTGCTGAAGTTATACTGACAAATCTTAGAAAAAACAGAGACTATCTTATTGTGGAGGCTAACAGGAGCTTAAGTGTGGATTCCAGCACAATAAAACTGCAGAGATGCCTGAAATACACAGTTAGAGTTAAAAATTGCCCAGACACTGATCTTATTATTCCTTCTGGTAGGTATAGAAGGGGGTTAGGTTTTGTTTTGGTTGGTTGTGGTTTTTTTTTTTTTGACATGCAACTGCCATTGAGCTTTCCTGGGTTTCTTAGTCTATTCTTGTCCTTTGCAGAGAATCAGACGGAAGATTTTCATACTTTGTGCTTTGTTTGCAAGATAATTTGCATTTTGAAGTTGCACCTTAAAACTTCTCAGTATTTTCTTAAAGTAGGATGTAAAAAAATGTAATTTTCTCTTTGTAATGAGAAAAAGGGAATTTTAACTACATTGGCCATATGCAGCATGCTTAGCAACAGCAAACCAGCCAGCACTTGAAAGCTACTATTTACGCTGAATGTTTTGTTCACTTAAGAGATTGTTGGATTAAAAGTTTCATTTATTATTTGAATACTAGCATTGTCTTTATATCATGTAGGCTTTTTCAATTTTTAATTTCCATGTCATGTTAAATTCTTTGTATATTATACTGTGCCAATTGTATCTTCATACTGCAGAACAAGTCAACAAATATAAAAGAACAAATTGCTATTTAAAGACTCAATATAGCCATTGTCACAGTGACATATAATATTAATCCTTTTCAGAGAGTGGCAAGCAACCTTTTGAAGTTAAGAATGAAACAGACACATCTGCAAAGTTATGTTGGAAAAAGTCATGTGCCTATTTTAGTGCGACTGCTGACTGCCAAGGTAAGACACTTCTAAGATATTTTAAAAGTTGATTATTTATTTATTCATTTATTTTTAAAAGCAATGTTGGTGGTGTCTTTTGATGAGAGATTGGCAGATTTAATTAATTGTGCCAGTTTGAGGGAAGGGCTGTTCAGAAATTCTGGGATCGCCAGGCTGGGTACTGCCATCCCCACGCACTGCAGATCTGGGGAAAGTTCAAACCCAGAGAGCTCATTTCCTGAGTTTACCAGCTTCACAAATTGCAGACTTCTGAAGATTTTGAGGTCCTGCTTGATGGTCTGAAGGGGACCTGAGAGTTTGGAAATCGTGCAATCTGTGTGTCTGCTGTGAGCTGATCTCTTGCAGACTACCCAGGCAGCTGGCTCTGCAGGCTCCTGGATGGAGAGAGTCCAGGCTATCTGCTGTTGGAGCCGGCCAGCCTGAGGAGACACAGGCTCAAAGGCAGCTAGTGTGGTAGGGAAGATATGGATGTTGGATGTCCTCATGTGTCCCAGAAAAATGTATGATGAACGTCCGGGGCTGGAGATTTCATGTTTCAGGGAGCTGACAAGCTAAGAAGCCACTCCAGGGTTCTGTCAGGCTCCCATGAAATGTTTTGATTTCTGTGGGAAAACTGTTTTCTTAGAAAGTCAAATCATATGAGCTTTACTGATGAAAAGTAAAGATCTATGGAAACTAAGTTAGTGTAAAAGAACCTAAAACCTAGTAATTGGATTAGGTTGTACACTTTTCTGTTTGGAATATTATGATAGTTTATTACAAATTATATTGAATAAATATGGTAGAGAAAAATCCCAGTTAAAATGTTACCATATACTTTTGGAGTTGTGGAAAATATTGATAATACTCTTTTTGTGTCTACAGGTTTAGAATTCTCTAGAGAATTCAATCAAACTTGTAAAGAGCTGAACACTTTATCACCCAACCATGAGTACAAATGCAACGGTACCATACATCTTTCTGGAAAGAAGGTTGTTGAACAAACCTTCAGCATAACAACAGATTATGGTGGTAAGCATAATGCTTATTTTTGCTTTGTGTTCCACATATTTCTGGAAGACCCTACTATGAATCCCACTATCTGTGTTTCCTGGTGTCGAAGATATATTTTGAGCAGCATGCTGAGCCACTCAGGTTCTCCTCCAACTTCTCCCAGCTGGTCTCTTGCCCTTGTGGTTGTTCTTTCACTGCAGTCATAGTCTTCCTTTCCCTCTCCAGCCCCAGGCTCAGTCTTCCAGCCTGATGCCTTCCTGTCCTCTCAGAGACTCCGATAATTTTTTTTTGAGGGTGAGAACACAGCCAAATGTAAGGAAGTTTGAATGAAGGGGAAAAAAAAAAGTGCAGGCCTAGTCAAAAACAAGTGTTAAATTCTTGATTTGAAGAAAGGTGTGACACAATAATTGCAAAGAATGTCTCCAGATAAAGTGATGTGTTTTTCCAAAACATTGTCCTTGGAAATAGATTAGCTTTTTTTTATGAATTAAAAAGGAAATCAACCTAAATCAAGTAACCTGCAAATCGAAATTCAGGCCAAACATTTAAAGTTTGTTAAAATTATAAGGGAATCAAAACAATGTATAATATTTGGAAATGTTGGACAATTTTAGTAATATATGATATTGCTGTATTCAACTTGTGCCAAATTAATTAAGTTTATGAAATTACTCTAATATGATGCTTTTACATATACTCAGTTTATACTTATGTATAATTTCTTTGAATGAAATAGACTACGAAAAATATTACATGTTGTTGGTATCTTGATTTAGTATCCAATGAAATTTAATTTAATCAAAGTAGGTAAAAAGAGGAATATTTTGCATTTTCATTCAAACATTTCCTTCTGTCCCCATTATTTTTCTTTTACAACAGCTCCAGAAGCACCAGAAAACCTTACAGTAGTTTCTGATGCCAAAAACATATTAGTTAGATGGGAGGCACCTAGCGACATTTCAAAGGGTCCTATACATGGCTATGAGGTGAAATGTGGCGAGGGTAAGTATATGCCCCTTCAGTATTGGATAATTCATTGCATGTTCTAATATTTACAAAGCACCAAGCATGATGCACTGTAAAACCATATTGGAATCTCTTCAAACTGCAGAAATTTTTTTTTTTGCTACAAGCATTTAAGTTTCTTTCCTTTGAGGTTGTTCCAGTTGAACCATGTGGTTATTCAGTTTACCATTTCAGGACACAACTCTGTCACCCTTCAGTTCTCATGCTTTTTGTATTAAGAATAAGTTATGACAAGATCATCAGTTGTCTGATCAGTTTATAGCATACTGCTGTGTCTCAGAAAATGCTGCTATAGCTGGTTAATATATTCTCTGAGAAGACAGGGACCTGCCTTCTGAGTAACAACAATGTATATAAAAGTCAGGGGTCGTAAGTATGGCAATTAGCATACACGTGTTTACATAGGTAAAGCCGGGTGGTTGTCTTCTGCTAAACGGTCACTCCTTTCAGATATGCTGTTTTAGGCCACCTTACGTTTAGATGGATAAGTCTGTATCTGTTACATGGGGACCGTGTTTTCCAGGTGTGAGCTTTTCTTCAAAACAAGGACTGAAAAATGATGTTTTGAAAATGAAGAGCCTGATACATGATTCCAGGAAATATATGTCAGGTTTAAGCTAGTCCTGGGTTATTTCATTCTTTCTGTTCACATACTGCATGTTTTGTAAACATGGACTGCCACAGGAACCAAAGGCTGTCATGCTCACGTGCTCCCCAGATACAAATAATCTCTCCCATTCTCCATGCCCTGAAGTTGATCAGTACCCAAAAGGGTGGCAGCCCCATGCTTGGCCAGTGTAGGAGACCGAGATAGTAT
>VYZW01041205.1:5685-56524 GCA_013401315.1 Balaeniceps rex | reverse complement strand
CTTTGAAATATAAACACATCTAAACAAAGTTAGTATTTTAACAGCAGTTAAAGTACCCAAAAGTTAATGTTGCAAGAAAGCAGCTTATTTAAAAGTTTATTTTGGCTTCTGTCATTTAACCTTTTATGAATTACTTCCCGTACAGGAACTTGTATTAAAAATATCCAATTCAGTTGACTATTTGTATATTTACTGTTGAAGCAAATAAAATAATGATGTTTTATTACATATTGCATGGTTATTTTTCAGATTTGAGAGATCTGATTTTGATTTGATAAGAGATGAGATACGTCTGATTTTGGTGTTGTAAAATGTGTCTCCTATTTCACTAACTTTTTTTTCCAGTCATCTACACAATTTTGGATCTAGATCTTGCTGTAGCTTAGGCAGAAACCCTAGCTGCACTATAAATGGCTATACAAAGATTGACAGCAGATCCTGCTGTCAATGAGGTTGATTCATTGAAAATAAATGGGTGTATTTTGAATATCCATTGTGCTTTGCTTTTTAAAAAAAAATTATGCAGAAATTTTTACTTGTTATATCTTAACATCTCTGTTATTCTCACCCACTGCATGCAGATCTTAGTGTTTAATGGAGAACATAGAGGGCAGCCAGTAAAGAAGAGTATAAGAACCAGATGTAAGTAAATATATACAGCATTTTTACTTTTAGACTTTAGCATAGTATAGAGTAATAGTGTAAAATGTGAATTCTGTTACAATTGCTCCTAATTAAAAATCCAAAGTGCCTGTTTTTATGGTTAATAGTTGATCTGCATTTGAAAAAATAATATTCTCATTCAGCATTAACGTAACAGATCATGTTGGCAAGTCATTGACCGTAATTCAGAATTATTACACAGCTGTGGTTTCTTCAGGAAACATTTGAATACAACTATAAATTAATTTTTCTAACTTAAATTATTCACTTTAGGATTATTCTCCTATGTTCAGATCCTGCATTTCAGGAGCTGAACATCTGTGACTTGTCAGGGATTCCCCACTCCTAGAACAGGAGCAGCGGAGAGCTCCACTGCTCAGGTATACAGGTCACACTGAGCAGGAGACAACTACGGTAATGCCGAACCAGTGAGTGAGTTGTAGCATTTTGACAGGTGGACATGGAGAGTTTAAGTGAAGGTTTTCTTAATAAAGAAATAAAATTCCCTCCTTTTCTGTAAGCTTAAGAGTTTTTGGCACTTCGGAATAACAAACTTAAATGAAACACTTAAAAATAATTGTTTAGTTCTTTTCACAAAAAAATCAATGAGCCCTGGTTCTAGGAAGTATACAGATTAGAAAAAAAAAATTTTAAATGCCATTAATTATGTATTCAATAAATAATAAATGTATTCTTCTTCTGTTGCTAGATAATTCTAAAGCCCTGATTATATTCTTGGCATTCTTGATCATTGTGACATCAATTGCTTTATTACTGGTTCTGTACAAAATCTATGATCTTCACAAAAAAAAGCTTAGGTAAGTTTCATGTTTCTCTCCCTCTCTTATATAAATTGAGGGTGGGGCCTTTCTGTTTTTCCACAAGATGTCCCAACGGGTAGTGCAAAAATGTTACAAGTTTGATATTTCATTAATACTGGGAAAAGACATCCTTTTACCTTTTAATCCTTTCAAAAGAAACTCAGTTTTTGGTGGTTTGTCTGGCAATGCAAATACAATGAACTAGATTTAAAATCTCTCTGCTATACCCTTTCTCAGAGCACAGAAGAACTGATCTGCTAGAACAAAATGTTTTGTCACTAGTTTTGTGAAAAAATATTCACAAATATCTGGAAAACCTTACCTTCATGATTTAAGTTAAAAATAATGAAAATAATACACGCTTTCTTGGAACTCTTTCAAATGCTTATTCACCCCAAACAATATCTCAGGGAGGCTTTGTTTATTATAGTCATCTCTAGGTGACTTGGCAGTTCTGTAGGACAGCGGATGGCGATAGAATAGCCATCGCCTTCCCTGATGACTGTTCCAGAGCCCTGGAAAGACAGGCTGACTGCTGCTATTGCTGTGAAGGGAGGTGGTGCAATGTGTGAGGGGACATTTGCTGCTGGTAGAGACGGATGAATTAGGGCAATTTCTTCAGAAACCTCTCAGCCCTCTGGCAACAGCAGAACCTGGGGACTCGTCTCTTCCAACCCCTTTTCCCTCCTCTGCTCTTCCCCTTAGGAGCTGCTCCTGCTCAGACGCAAACTTTTATGCTTAGGGAAGCAAAAATAATTTTGGCTTGTACAGCTCCAGAGAGTCTGGCTTGTTCTTAGCTACCTAACATTTAAGCTTTATTTGATTATATTTTATGTATGTGTTAGTTTTTTGTCACTTATTTAGCAAGAGAAACAAAGATGGGGTGAGCAGTCACTCCAGTGAAGAAATTAAAGACATGTTTGCTGCAGGTGATATGGACAAAATTATGCAAGCAGTAAAGCTGCTTGATGTGGTTCCCTTGTTTCTCCCCCTCAATAGTGCTCAGAGTAGGAAGACAAAGATCTCAACCACCTCTGCGTAGGGCCTGTAAGTTGCAGTAGTAGCACTCTTGTTTCACAGAGAGCTTGTAATGCAGTCTGCGGGTTATGAACAGTCTTGGTGTTCACATATAAAACTGCTTTTATTTAACTCATTATCATATATACATCTTAGTAGTCAAAGCTTTTACAGATGCTTTTGCTTCTTACAGCAATTCTTCTGAAGGCGTGAACCTTGTTGCAGGTGAGTATCTTTACATATTTAGCAAATGGAAATAAAATTAGTCACGTCTTGCTGCCACCTTTGGATTTTTTACATTCTATGTGTATGCATAGATTATAGATTTCAACATGATAACACCTCATTTGGAGAAAAAAAAAAACTTCAGTAAATGCATAGCAGAAGTATTTATACTTAAATGAACTGAAAGTTTATCAGTGTTTGAAAAACTCTTATTTATTATTTAATTACAAACCCAAAATTGTTATCCCAGACAACGGTTGTGAAATGTTTAACCCTGAGAGTAAGTCCAGAATCAAATACAGCTTCAATGAGAATTTCTCTTTCTGGTGCACCTTTTTCAAAGCATGAATTTAAACATAAGCTGGTCATTTTTTCCTGAAAAAATTTTGAAGTCTTTCAAATCCCAAAGACTGAAACTGAACACTATGTGCAACTTTTTGCGCAAGATTTCAAAGCCTATGAAGAAAGACAGAATCAGTCAATACCAGAAAGCTTCAAGAAAAAAATAATTTATGACATTCAAGCCCACAGAAATTAACTACATTAAATGGGAAGTAATACTGTGTTCATATTCAAATCCATTTGCTTAGACACGCGGTTGTTAAAAAATAAAAATCTTTTCAATGTAAATGAAAAATGAATAAATGTCTAGTTAGAGATGTTAAAACTTGTTCAATCATTAGCATTAAAGATGATATTACAGATTATTTTGCAACTCGGAGAGTAAGCTGGAGAAAATTTGGAAAAGTAGGCAATACATATTGTTACATTTGTAGGTTGTTTGCACAGTAATCCATTTTACCACTGATGATAAATGATCAGAATGGAAGTAGAGAGCAAGGCCATGTAACTCTTGTGGGTGTTGGGGCTGTTGCTGTGACCTGAATGTGGCAATCGCCACTTTGTTCAAAAGCACTGTTAGTGCATTGTCCCTGCATGTGGCCTCCTCCTGAGGTGTCTCCAGTCAGGCAGCAGAGCTGAACAAGTTCCGCTGTTCCCAGGGTTTGTTTGCTTACAGCTAGCTCAGGCAACAAAATTTTTTTGAAAAATAAACATGCTTAGTTAAAATAAAGAGGTTTGTTGTTTTGTTAATTTATCTGACAATTCGAGAATCATGTTTAATGAAATGTAATTTACATTTTCAAAGTCAGTAACGATAAATGTTCAACATATTTACACAGTTAAAGATGATGACAGGCAACTTCTGAACATAGAGCCAATACCTTCAGAGCAATTGCTGGACATGTACAAGAGGAAGATTGCTGATGAAGGAAGACTTTTCTTGGATGAATTTCAGGTTTGTCATTCGCTCAAAACATACCACAGGTTTCATAGAATCATAGAACCATAGAATGCTTTGGGTTGGAAGGGACCTTTAGAGGTCATCTAGTCCAACCCCCCTGCAGTGAGCAGGGACATCATCAACTAGATCAGGTTGCCCAGAGCCCCGTCCAACCTAACCTTGAATGTTTCCAGGGATGAGGCCTCCACTACCTCTCTGGGCACGCTGTTCCAGTGCTTCACCACCCTCATTGTAAAAAATTTCTTCCTTATATCTAGCCTAAATCTGCCCTCCTTTAGTTTAAAACCATTAGTCCTTGTCCTGTCACAACAGGCCTTACTAAAAACACTGTCCCCATCTTTCCTATAGGCCCCCTTTAAGTACTGAAAGGCCGCAATAAGGTCTCCCCGCAGCTTTCTCTTCTCCAGGCTGAACAGCCCCAACTCTCTCAGCCTGTCCTCGTAGGAGAGGTGCTCCAGCCCTCGGATCATTTTTGTGGCCCTCTTCTGGACCCGCTCCAACAGCTCCATGTCCTTCTTGTGCTGAGGGCTCCAGAGCTGGACGCAGTACTCCAGGTGGGGTCTCACCAGAGCCGAGTAGAGGGGCAGAATCACCTCCCTCGACCTGCTGGCCACGCTTCTTTTGATGCAGCCCAGGATACGGTTGGCCTTCTGGGCTGCAAGCGCACACTGCTGGCTCATGTCCAGCTTTTCATCCATCAGTACCCCCAAGTCCTTCTCCGCAGGGCTGCTCTCAATCCCCTCATCTCCCAGCCTGTATTGATATCGGGGGTTGCCCCGACCCAGGTGCAGGACCTTGCACTTGGCCTTGTTGAACCTCATGAGGTTTGCACAGGCCCACCTCTCCAGCCTGTCCAGGTCCCTTTGGATGACATCCCGTCCCTCAGGCGTGTCAACTGCACCACTCAGCTTGGTGTCATCTGCAAACTTGCTGAGGGTGCACTCGATCTCGCTGTCTATGTCATTGATGAAAATATTAAACAGCACTGGTCCCAGTACGGACCCCTGAGGAACACCACTTGTTACCAGTCTCCATTTGGACATCGAGCCGTTGACCACTACCCTCTGGTTGCGACCATCCAACCAGTTCCTTATCCACCGAACAGTCCACCCATCAAATCCATATCTCTCCAATTTAGAGAGAAGGATGTTGTGGGGGACCGTGTCGAAGGCTTTTTGGAAGTCCAGATAGATGACATGCATTGCTTTTCCCTTGTCCACTGATGCAGTTACTCCATCATAGAAAGCCACCAGGTTAGTCAGGCAGGACTTGCCCTTGGTGAAGCCATGCTGGCTGTCTCGAATCACCTCCCTGTCCTCCATGTGCTTTAGCATTGCTTCTAGGAGGATCTGTTCCATGATCTTGCCAGGCACAGAGGTGAGGCTGACAGGTCGGTAATTCCCAGGGTCCTCCTTTCTACCCTTTTTAAAAATGGGCACAATGTTTCCCTTCTTCCAGTCATGGGGCACTTATGGAGAGTGGCTTGGCAACTACATCGGCCAACTCCCTCAGGACTCTGGGATGCATCTCATCAGGTCCCATAGACTTATGTATGTTCAGGTTCCTCAGGTGGTCACGAACCTGATCTTTCCTTACAGTGGGAGGTGCTTTTGTAGCCAGGTAGTTGGAAGAAGTCTGTCCAAGAGCATGTTTGAAGTATACGCACTGGTTATAAATAAATAAAAAAGTAAGAATCTAGAAAATTGAATGAATTTTCATCTAAGGTCAAATAGGCTTCAGTTAATTTTGCTACCAAGCTCTCCTCATTATAAGATGGTAGTACTTTTTTTTCCCTGAAGTTGTTTTTCAGCAAAAGTGTAAAATACACAGTCCTAAATACTTCTCATTCTAAAGTACCTTTTAATGCATATTTTTAATACTCTCTCTTACTGCATAGCCATGGGGATATAAATAACATAGAATTGTGGAGAGATATATTATTCATATTAAGGGGAAAAAAATTGTTTATTTTAGATATAAGAAATATATGAAGTAGTATCGTATGAAACAGAATGTTATCTTCCAGGCTCAGTAGTACCAAATTTCTTCCATATGCATTTGACTGAAAGTAGAAGCTATTTTAAATATATGCTTACCTAATAAAAGAAACATCGTATTTTACAGAGTATTCCTAGAGTTTTCACTAAATTTTCAATAAAGGAGGCCAAAAAAAGCCATAATCAGAACAAAAACCGTTACATTGATATCCTTCCATGTGAGTATTTGTTACTTTTTTTACATGTTTTATAAATATTTGTTTTCTCAGTGCCTTGAGATAATATAATTATTTTGTTTTAAATGATTTAAACAGATGATCATAACCGTGTTGAGCTCTCAGAGATCCCAGGAGACCCAGGATCAGACTATATCAATGCAAGTTATATTGATGTGAGTGACTTCTACTTAAAAAAAGTCTTAGGCACTATTGAAGAAATTCTGTAGTCTGTACATTTCATGCATCAAACACCTTTGAGGATTTCCATTTGACTTCTTTCCATTTTTGTAATGTATTAGGTATTATTGGACTGTTGCATATTGAATTCATTTTTAAAGTTGCAAATCTTTTAAATTGTTCATGCTTCCTTTCTAAAAGTTGATAACATTGTACTTTTTGTAGGGCTTCAAAGAACCGAGAAAATACATTGCTGCACAAGGTAATTTTTAACCTTTAAAAGAATATGCTTTCTTTATTCACCCATTTTTTGTTAGAGAATAATAAAAAAGTATTACTAAATTTAAAGAAAAATTGAAAATCTGACATTTTCAAATTTAATATGAAAAAGTTGCCTATGTGTTTTTGCTTAGGGAATTTTGTGAAGGTGAATAAATTGTACTTCAAAGGCAAATTTCTCATGATGTATAATTTTACACCAAAAGATTTCAGATTTCACAGTTGTGCACTCAAGATATATATGAGACTTTTAAAATGTTGTAGCCTAATGGCAGCAGTCATAATGAAATCAAGTGTGTGGCTGTTATTTGCGTGATCTCTGGTTAGCTTTTCAGACTGCATGGCTAAGCATGTCAAGAAGGCAAGTGTTTTTTCATGTAGCTGCACTCTTTGAAAAACTCCCTTAAAATATCTCCTGCTAGGCCCCAAGGATGAAACCACAGATGATTTCTGGAGAATGATCTGGGAACAGAAGGCAACAATTATTGTCATGGTGACTCGCTGTGAGGAAGGAAAGAGGGTGAGAAATATCCATCCATCCATCCATCTATCCATCCATCCATGCATCCATCTCTCCATCCTACTTCCGTCTGATAACAGAAAGGGTTGCTCTGCTGTGGTGAATTACATTTTCTTCTTAGTACTTTGTTTTCATTCTTTGCTGTTCTCTCACTGTGGCAGAACCTATGTTGGAAAGCATGCCAAAACAGTGCTGCCTTATGGAATTACAAGTCTTATCAGAAAATGTCACTTTAGTCACAGCTGTAAGTAGCAGAGGGTGAGCTCCCAAATTACAGCTAATAAATCGAGAAAAGGGCTCAAGGTAGAACTCTAGCTCCTCACAGACCTGTCATAAAAGGTATGGCTTGTATTTTTCTCCTGTCTATTATCTTCTGATATCCTGGCAATACCCTCAGTAAATCCTAGACAGAATATTTTTTACCTGTTGTCTTTGCCCTTCCTTTAACTGGAAGCTTGGGTGCTTCTGGCTTGCTTTTGTTCCTTATTCTAGGTACAGGAGGAAGAAGGGGAACTGCTGTCTTAACTGCTTTTAAAGATGAAAAAGTTGGCAGCATGCAGATCTACAGCATCCCCAAGTTGATGTTATAGGCAGGCAGGAGCAACATTCCTCACTGAAGACTGAAAAAGAAGCCATGGAAGTAGCTGCAAACATTGCTACAGCCTTCAGGCAACAGCAACAGTAGTTGTTCACTTTTTCAACTAGCGTACAGGATTTTTTTCCCCACTTTATGTTCCAAGTTAAATTCCATGAACATAAACTTCAGGTCAGAGACCTGAATTGTTGGATATTTGGAATTATTTAGCACTGACATCCTAAGCAGTGACAGCCTTTTCAGGAGAGGGCAAGACCTGTGAGAAGTTGGAAAAGCTATACTGAGTTGCCATCTATTTTAAATCAGACTTTCTTCTAGCTCTTAGCTCTCTGCCACTTTGCTGTCGTGCTGCTCACCTAACTTCATGTCTTCATAGAACAAATGTGCCCAGTACTGGCCATCAATGGAGAATGGCTCTGCAGCATATGGGGACATCATTGTGAAGATAAATGAAAGTAAAACGTGTCCAGACTATGTCATTCAGAAACTACACATCACAAATGTAAGTTGATTCAAAAGTGTAAGACTGATGGAATTGGAGTGTCTATTTGGAGTCTGTAGGTATTGTTGAGAGATCCTTTTGAGATGAGAAGAATCAGCTATCAATGGAAGATGCTCTGCTGTTCTCTAAGCAACATACAGTTAAAGAGAAAACTTCTTAGATGTAGGTGTCATTCCTTACAAGAAATATGAGTTAGACATATATTTCCCAACATAAAAATTTATTTTCCTTAGTACTCCGCAATCTACATTTAAGAGGAAATTGTTAATATGCTGTTAAGTACAGAAAACTTAATACCCTGTGGTTTCCTTAGTTATTTAGCTTGTTCTTTAACACAGAAATTTCACTGGTTTATGTGTCTCTCAGCATAACCTTCTGCAAGTAAAATCAATGTGATTCATAGAGCACCATTATCTACCCTTGTGATAATTGTACAGTGGGACAATTACAAATTCTGGTAATCTCAAGTGCATTTATAAACATAAGTGTTTTAAAATTACCATTTGACTATATGTAGAATCATTAAGGCTGGTTAACTGCTGTCTTTTATACGTGTGAAATCACATTAGTTGCTCTGTATGTAATTGAGAACAAAATTTGCCATCTAAGGCTGAATGCTTCTCTCAGGCCCTTTGCGAAAATGTTTCAGTGAGGGTAAAGGGCACGTAAGTCATAAATAAAAGCATTAAGACTCAAAGAGTAAAACTGCTGACAGATCTTCAGCAAAATGGTCAAGCAACAGACTCCACCCATCTTGATCCATGATTACAGCTGGAAATTCCTATTCTGCTGTCTCATGTTGCATTAAAATTTTCTCAGGAAGTGGTCTGATTAGAAGAAAGTTGTAACTTAGTGTGAAGACAGTGAGAATATCAGGATGCTAAGAATTAACTATTAACAAAGACTGTGTGTCTGTGACTAGGACAGTCTGACTTAGAAATGAGAGATTGCTGCAGGTTGAGAACTGATATTTTTAGAGCTGTCTGCTCTCTGTTCGGCTGACGTCATATTAATATAAATAAAACTGATATTGGTTGTGGAATTTAAGAGTGGTCCCTGGTGAGAAAGTGGAGAATTCTGCAGTTGTGGTGGAATAGTGATAGATAATTACTGAAACAATGGCAAATAACTGTATGAATAACTGTGCCACAACTGGATAATTAAACTTTGAGTAAGTACTTGGGGGTTAATTACTGGGGAAATGCCTATATAGGCATACTAAATCTTGGCCCATAAAAGAATGTCATTGAGATGTCTTTCTCATATTTTTTTTTGTAATCATGGTTATCAAACTGTATGTCCCCTCTTTTAATCTAGCAGCAACATATGAAAGTAGGACTCAAAACTTGACATGCTTTAATCAAGTGGCTTAAATTGAAAATCATAGGTTTTCTTGTATCTACTTCTAAATGGTAGAAGTCTGAGTTACAGTTTAAATTTCTTTTTTTTTTTTTTTTTTTTTTTTTTTTTTTTTTAAATTGGTTGTACCCTTAGCAGACCACTCCTAGGAGACATCAGAGAATTACCAACGTGCACCCCTTGAAGTAATCAGAGCTATGCGCTGGCCAAGTTGTTTATGAATAGAGCGGGGAGACATATTAGACTCTGGATCATAAGCTAACCTGAGAAAAAAGTATTTTTACCAAGACTTTGATCCTCCTGCTTGTCCTCTGTTGGAGTCATTGCGTATTCCTGATTCATGGATATTTTTTAACTAAAATTGATTATGAAAAATGTCGTAACCTGAGAGACCATTTGAATTACAACATTACAGCACTCTGAAATTTCTGTTTCAATATTTGATTATAGTTGCCCTTATTTTTCTTCTGCTTTGTGTATCTGCACTTGATTTTGGCTTTGTGTGTGTGTGTGTATATATATATATATATAAACCCCACACTTCACTTTGTCTAGGGAAGAGAAAGGACAGCTGGAAGAGATGTCACACATATTCAGTTCACAAGCTGGCCAGACCATGGAGTCCCTGAGGATCCGCATCTCCTTCTCAAACTCCGACGCAGAGTTAATGCTCTCAGCAACTTTTTTAGTGGCCCAATAGTGGTTCATTGCAGGTAAATACATATTATTTTTTAAAAAATTAATGTTAAATGAACGTGAAGTGAAGCTATTCAGAAAAGGGAGCTGGCAAAGGTATTTGGCTTGATCCCAAATTTTGTGACTTGATTACTTGAGAGTGAGGCAGCCAAAGATGCATAACAAGGCCTGTTTTCTGAAGGATATTCAGGTCAATAAAATCTGAGGATACATAGACTTTTGGACTTTTGGAAAGCAGCCAGATAAATGTTGGGCTACTCTGGCTATAAGCACCACTTTTGGCAATTTTGGCCTTACTTCCATTAAGAGATATTTAAAATACAAACTCATCGTTGTTTGTGTTGCCAATTAATTTACAGCAAGAACTGTTTTCAGTTGCTTCATATCCTTTTGTTACACATTTTCACTTCTGCTCTCTCACTGACTGCTCCCCTCTTAGAGTGGGACTGGGAGATGCCATTCCCTCTCGATAACCAAATCCCTTTGTGCTTTGCAGTGCCGGTGTTGGGCGCACTGGGACATATATAGGAATTGATGCCATGCTGGAGGGGCTGGATGCAGAAGGCAGAGTGGATGTTTATGGCTATGTTGTGAAGCTGCGTCGGCAGCGGTGCCTCATGGTTCAAGTAGAGGTATCTCGCTAAGACTCCTGTCAGTTAGAACTCTCCTTTGCTAGGGCTTCATCAGTATTTCTCAGAAGTGCATTGCTCAGTCTTGGGTACTGCTATAGTTCAGTCGAAGTTGTTCGTAGAAAATATAGCTCTGAAAAATATTGAGAGAGAGAAAAACTTACAACACAGTTTTTCAGTTTTAGAAACTTCAACTTTTTAAGTTTAGGCTTATAAAAAAAAAGAAGCCAAGAAGAACATTTTAGATTTGATAATCCAGCTTTTGGCATACAATTCACAAATGCAAAATTGAGCTTGCATAGTCAAACATAATTTTCAAATTCTAGAAACTGTCTGTGTAGGTGGGATTTTCAGTTGAGTTGAGAGTACAGCGAAAGTTACGGACTGATGCAATGCATGTTTTTAACTTATCTAAGCATTTTGCAGATCTTTCAAATCTCAATTGCATTTTTCTTGAATGACATTACCTTTATTTGCAGAACGCTTTTCATGCAACACACTGAATGTGCTCCAAAATGTCTAATTGGGAAGCCACTCTGATTTTTAATAGTTGTATTTAATGCCTATTTAATGTTAATGCTTAATATTATTAACACTAATAACATCATGGGAGTAATAGTTTCTTATAATGGTTTTAAAAAGTGATTTTGGGGTTGGTTGGTTGGTTTGTTTGTTTGTTTTTTACTCTTTAATAACTTCATTTTTAAACCCATCAAATGGGAAACACCAGTCACAGTACATCCTTATCCATCAAGCGCTAGTGGAATACAATCAGTATGGAGAAACAGAGGTCAGTCTCTCAGAACTGCATTCCTATCTTAACAATCTGAAAAGAAAAGATCCTCCGAGTGATCCTTCTCTGCTGGAGGCAGAGTTTCAGGTAAATAAGCATTGCATTCTAGGGCTCTTACCTCCCACTTACATTAGAAAGTGCCTTGCACAATAGTCATGAGATAGATACCACACATAATAGATCACTTCTGTGCTATTTTATTTCTCCAGCACAGAAACAGTTTCTTTACCTTCATTAAAAAAGCTGTAAATTAATGAAATTTTAATCCTGCTTTTGATGTTAATATTTTTAACAAAGATGGGGAGCATAGAACGATTACTTGTGTCTATGTGTGTGATTTCCTGTGCCATTGTACATGGTATAGCAGGCATTTTAAAACTATAGTCCAGATGTGACCAAAGTTTAAAGAATTAAGGTAAGAAGTGAGGCACTGGGAGATGAAGACTGGGTGCGGGTGTCCAGAGGGGACAATGACCCCAGGAACCATTTCAATCAAGCATAATACCAAACATCCTCTTTCTTTAGAGATTACCTTCCTATAAGGGGTGGCGGACACAGAACACTGGGAATCGTGAGGAAAATAAAAGCAAAAATAGGAATGCCAACATTATTCCATGTAAGTATTTTCCATGAATCATAGAATCATAGAATCATTTGGTTGGAAAAGACCTTTAAGATCATCAAGTCCAACTGTACCTGTCCACTACTAAACCATGTCCCTAAGCTCCTCGTCTACCCGTCTTTTAAATACCTCCAGGGATGGGGACTCCACCACTTCCCTGGGCAGCCTGTTCCAATACTTGACAACCCTCTCCATGAAGAAGTTTTTCCTAATATCTAATCTAAACCTCCCCTGGTGCAACTTGAGGCCATTGCCTCTTGTCCTACCACTTGCTACTTGGGAGAAGAGACCAACACCCATCTCGCTACAACCTCCTTTCAGGTAGTTGTAGAGGGCGATAAGGTCTCCCCTCAGCCACTTCTCCAGGCTAAACAACCCCAGATCCCTCAGCTGCTCCTCATAAGACTTGTTCTCTAGACCCTTCACCAGCTTCGTTGCCCTTCTCTGGACACGCGCCAGCAACTCAATGTCCTTCTTGTAGTGAGGGGCCCAAAACTGAACACGGTACTCGAGGAGTGGCCTCACCAGTGCCGAGTACAGGGGAAGGATGACTTCCCTGGTCCTGCTGGCCACACTATTTCTGATACAAGCCAGGATGCCGTTGGCCTTCCTGGCCGCCTGGGCACACTGCTGGCTCATATTCAGTCGGCTGTCGACCAACACCCCCAGGTCCCTCTCTGCCAAGCAGAACCTTCCCCTATTTTATCTGTTATCTTCTGTAAGAAAACCTACTAAATTTTGAAAAAAATGAGGACAGTAAATTATCTTACTGAGAGGTATTTGATTGATTATTTTTCTCAACACTGTAAAATTAGAAACTTCTCATAGCGTTTTAAAAAAGAAGAGATGAGTTTTTAAAAATGTAAATTATTGGGAGTGTTTAAGTCTATTTCAAATAAAGTGGCCTTTGTTCTGCAGCCTGTTGTGAAAGGACTGCACTTTTTCTATGTACTTGCCACCCTGCACATGTGGGGACAGCCCCCCTCTAATGCTATACCTGAGCAGCAGTGTGGTGTGACGGTGACACTTTGTCTCACGCAGATGACTTTAACCGAGTTCCAATCAGGCATGAAGAAGAATGCAGTAAGGAGGGTGAACATGATTCAGACGATTCCTCAGATGAGGACAGTGACTGTGAGGAATCAAGCAAATACATCAATGCTTCCTTCATAACTGTATGTATTTAGAGGATCCACTATAAGTATTTCACAAGTTTTCAACTAAAACTACATTCTAGCTTGAGCTCTTACTGGCTTCACAAATAGAATAGGATTTACGTGAATGAGGGAGAAAGATCTGAAGTTGATTGGCAAATCCATTTATAGTTTTAATCACCAAAATCTTCTACATTTTGCTGCAGTAATAAGATGAATCTTTTTGCCTTACTTGGTCTTAGACTGTGCAATCTCAAATAGCGAGACTAAAAATAGAAACACTTTTTTTTGCTGTATGTGCGTGTTATGTTTAAAACCACTAGCTTTCAGACTGGCCTCATGAGAACATGTATTTCTGTTAGTGGGCATCTGCCTATGTACAAGTTGATCCATATTAATATTTTCCCTGTTAGTGAAATGTGAGTGTAGTTATTCACATATACAAAACCGTACTAGTGAAAACTGGGGCCATCAGTTTTTTGGTTTCATATATACCTCCAAAAGAAGGAGAGCATTTAGTGGTCACTGAAGAAGTAACTGATTTTAATGGAATTGCTGGCTAGTTTCGATTTATCTGAATCCTTTAAAATGCTGCACAGTTAGGATATCTATTCAGAGTAAATGTATTTTTACTTTTGGGTAGCTCAGTGTGAACTGACTGGTGCACCAACTTTGTGTGGTGTAAACTCAATTTCTTAGTGGTCAAATTAAACAGCTGTGTAGAATTAAATGTTTTAGCCCTTTAAAAATATGCTTTGCAGAAAGTGGCAGGGTGAGGTCTCACCCATTGCAGCGTGAGTATATCTTGTTGTCAATCTAGAAGTGATACTGTTGTTAGGAGGATTGAGTTTAATGTCATTTGGCTCGTAGAATTCCTGTAAGACCATTGCCTACTGTGATAGGCATATTTTCCCTATAAACAAAAGGGTTCATTAATTTATTTAACGGGGTATTCTTTAAATGGCAATGAGTTCTGTTGCTTGACAATCACATTTCAATTGAATTTAAGAAAAAAATATAAAAAATTTCTTTTATAGGGTTACTGGGGTCCGAAAGCCATGATTGCAACACAGGGACCACTGCAGGAAACTATTTCTGACTTCTGGCAAATGGTCTTCCAAAGAAAAGTCAAAGTCATTGTTATGCTGACAGAGCTGAAAGAAGGAGATCAGGTGAGGGCATCTTCTTCACACTGACATTAAGCGTCCTCCATATGCAAAGAAAACACTGCACTGCACTCTCTCACTCCCTTCCTCCAGTTAAGCGTGTTTCATAGGATGAGGAATTTGGATTTCCAATATAATTTGTTCTATTATTTACCTTCTTAATTTACTTTCTAATTAATTTTTGAGGGCAAGAGTGTATGATGCTATATTTTAAAATGCAATGATATTCCTACTACTTTAAAGTGAGTACATTCTGTAAGTGCATGTGGAAGATAAAATGAAAGGAGGTTTGAATGGTAAGCACTGACTTGTACCTTTATCCATTTTAGGAACTCTGTGCACAGTACTGGGGAGAAGGAAAACAAACTTATGATGGCATAGAAGTTCAAATGACAGATGTTAACTGTTGTCCTAGCTATACCATACGTGCATTTGATGTTACACATCTGAAGGTAAAAGTTTCTTTGCAAATTCCCAAAGGAAGTTTTAAATTTATTTCTCTGTTATAAACTCAGCCTAAAGAAAGAGAAGGGACAGTTCCCACTACACTTACCTCCTGCTCTAAGAAATGGAAATATTTTTCTCTTCTAGACCAGCAGCCAATCATGATAAATGCTATAAATTAGCTCAAATTTCCCATTTAGTGAATTGCTGAGACGGTGGTAGTGGAGTCTCAGGAGGTCGGCTGTCTTTTGTACTTTAAGCAAAGCTTGGATGTCTACCTGCCTCATATTCATGAGGTAGAACTCACATCACCATGCAGTTCCTCAGAAATATATTTTTTCTTTTGTAAATCAGCTGCAATACACGTACTATACGAATCTTTATTTTAACCTGAATATTGACTACATCTCCACTGCTGATTTTCAGTCGAAAGAAACACAGAAGGTGTATCAGTATCAGTATCACAAGTGGAGTGGCTTGGATGTTCCGGAAAACCCCAAAGATTTAGTCAGCATGATTCTCAATCTTAAACAAAAAGTCCCAGCCAGACCAGTCACTGAGGACAACAGGAGTACCCGCAGTGTCCCACTCGTCATCCACTGCCGGTAGGTCTGAATTCAGCACATACCTTAACCTAGTTCTAAGTTCTGGATATATGTAGCAACCACAATTTTGGGATGCCTACCTTTTCACACAAGCCTTGCCATGTGTCTGGAGACTCAGCTCTCCCTAGAAGATTCCTAGGTCAGAGTGCTCTTGTAGAATACTACTAATGAGGATCAAGCAGAGCTTTTAGGTTCATCTCTCACTCCAGTACATAAGCCCACTTTTTTAGGACCATTTCCAGCAATACCCTTGCACACCATCTAAACCAGAGGATAATCCTGCTAACAGTTGTTGAGACTGTAAGTCTGAAGCTTCTGATTTGTCTTTTACTCCTTAAGCAGCCACATGAGATCCAGGTAGCCTCTAGATAAACTGTCTTGTGTGTGTCCTACACATATTCTTAATTGTAACAATTTCAGTCCAGTAAAAAATGTTTTGGAAATGTAATTCATTATGTAGACTTTGAAATAAATCTAACATTTAGTCAGACGACTTGCTGATTTTACATTTTAAATTTACATGTATATTTTACATCATCTTCTAGTGATGGATCACAGCAGACTGGTGTATTTTGTGCTTTAATGACCCTCTTGGAAAGTGCAGAAATAGAAGAAGTAATAGATGTTTTCCAAGTAGTAAAAGCTCTTCGTCGCACCAGGCTGGGAGTGGTCTCCACCTTTGTAAGTAAATCTTATGAATTACCAGAAAAAATTATGAGATTACTTATCACGGTCACCAATATCCTCATAACCTTACGCATAATTTCTGCATAGGGAGCACTAATTCTAATCAGGACATTCACAGCCACTCACCACTACTTGGCAATTGGCCGTTACTGATAAGAATGAAGGAGTCTGTGAGATGTCCAGAGCTGCAATTCTATAACACCTTTGTGGATGGGTGCATATTATAAAATTACAAATTGCATAAATTGATGTTTCTGCAGTTGCTTCATGGATGTACGTGCAGTGTCCCTTAATTTCTGCAGAGTTGGGAGGCTAACTCCATTTCATAGGCTAACAGCCATTGACTTGTTTTGTTTAAATCACTCCAGAGGAATTGTGTCTTTGTGGCATACACTGTGCATTTACTAACAAATGAGACCTAGGTGTCATTGATATGGGGCAGGTTATTAGATAACTTTCCTAGACTCCTTACAATACGTGTTGTTTACAACTTAGGTACTCTAAAAGCATAGTTTTGGGATTTTGTGAGCCAAGAGGGTACTGAGTGACTCAACTCAACTGACTGCCTCTGATGCAGGCAGTCACAGAGACATTACATACATATGAAAACAGAATAAGCCATAGAAGCAATATTCTATATGCCAAAAACTGTGGAAGTTGCTTCATATACTGTCTTGCATGTTCAACTACATGTTACCTTTCTAAAATTTAAGAAAACAGAGAAAGAATGAGTTTATATTTGGGCTCTGAGCATTCCATTCATACTAACTTCTGTTTATATTTAAGGAACATTACCAATTTCTGTATGACACCATTGCCAGTACCTACCCTGCACAGAATGGACAAATAAAGAAGAACAGCCAGCAGGAAGATAAAGTTGAATTTTGCAGTGAAGTAGAAAAAACAGATCAGGAAACTGATTTGATCACTATTGATCTTACCCCACCAACGCCAGAGGAAAAAGAGCTTTCTGCAGTATGTGAGGATTCTAAGGCTGCAGATAGCACTAAGGGAACAGAAAGCTCTACAAATGGCCCCACAACTCCAGTTCTGACTTAGAGGCTATACTAAAAAAAAAATGCTTTTTCATGTGCAAAAAATCTTAAACAAAATAAGAAGCATAAGATTTCTTCTTCTTCCCACCTTTTTTTGGAAAATGTTTACTGTTATATCAGTTTTTCAAAGGTACAAATTTAAAGGAATACTTGAAACTTGAAGAGAGTGACAAAGAACTGTGAAAGTTTAACTTTTGTGTAGATTTACATTTAATACTTCTTCAGAAACCTTTTAACTATTTTTATACTTTTCTTTTTAAAAATATGTACAGTGTAATACTATGCTGAGCAGTGGGAAGGAATTTTTTTACTTCTGTAACAAGGAGAAAAGCAACTCAGAACAACAAGATTAGTGTGTTGCAAAAACAGTGCCTTCAAAACTACTAGCAAGTAAATTAACCTAATTGGTAAGCATATATTTTCCAGCATTTCAGAAGTGCTGACCAAGCACTGCTTTAACAATACTCTGTGGAACTTGTGGGACTTTGCCAAACAGTTTTAAGAGCTTATCGTTTGTATCATGTGGCAATTCCAATTGTAAGTCCTCCCATATCAATGTGGAACAGAAATTTTTGCATTTTTCTAACTTGCCTCAAGGTGTCCTTGTTGCTCCACATATACTAATCTCAGATTTCAATGTCAGACTCAAAGAAGAGTTTGGAGATTGGCATTTGAATGATTGCAAGGATTCTGATAGGAAACACATTCTGTTTACTCTTAGGTCTTAAAATACTGTGTGCTTGCACATCTATTTCCTATGCTTACTGTTATTTAAAGGGACTGCTTCCATGAATGCACCTGACTCGTTTTCAGAATTGGAAAATACTTAGATGCTTTTCCTCCAAACCTTGTAGATTTTAATTGGTAGAGGATTTTTTTTTCATTATGAGGTTTTGTAAGTTACAGTTCTGATATTTTTACTATATCTTGCTGGATTTTTGCCTACTGGTTTTAGAAAAAATAAAGAAGATAATTAATAGTTGACAAGGTGGAAATTATTTTGTTCTATTGGACTCTGCAAACTGATCATTTTCTTCTAAATGCACAAAATCTTGTGCTATCCCGTACATGGATAAAATTTACAAATTTCAGTAGGAAAACACACCATTTAATTCTTATAAAACTGTGTGAGCCCAGGTAAGTGTCATGATTCTCTCATTACAGAGGAAGGAAACTCTTTTTTTTTTTTTGCTTGAAGTCATTAAAGGAACAGTCACTCAACAGATTCAGTGCTCCTAGCGTATCACTGCAAATTCCTAATCTCTCTTTACAAAACATAACTGAAAATACTTAGAGAGCTGTGTAAACAACATGTACAGTCACACTTGGTTAAAACATTAATTTAATTTTGCTGTTACTCTAGATCAAATATTTCATTCACAATCATGAGCTCAGACGAGCGCTTCCTGGCAGTCTTGCTTGAATAAGTGGCAGTAAACGGTCACAGAGGCAGTGGGATTCCCCTTGACTGTCAGCTGAACTGCCTTTTCAGCTGAAGTTGTGCTAGGTCATAAACTAACACAGCTGAGGGGGTCACCTGTGGAGAAAAAGCTCTTGAGACTAAATGTGAAGATAACCTAAAAAAACTGTAGGCCCAAAGCCTGTTGGCTATTTTTAAAGGAACATGTCAAAATTGCAAATTTAGCATACCTTTGAAGATCAAAAGGATAAAGAGCCTTGGATGCAGATCAACTCACTGGTGCTCATTGGATGACAGAGAACAATTAATTTCTTTTTCTTCTTCTAAGACTTGGCCACTGTAAAGCCCTCTAGCTCGTTCAGTATGGTAAAATAAAGATGTCAGTGCAGCTACCTATTGTAAGAGTATGGAGACAGAGACTAGTCACTCTTTTAGGAATAACTGAAAATGTTTCCCAAATCAAAAATTAGGCCCAAATTTTCATTTTGTGTAAATCTGAGGGCACTCATACACTTCAATGCCTTGAAAAAAGGTTCCGCAGCTTTTTAAGCTCCTGCAGAACCTGTGTTTTAAAAATTCTGGAAGATTATGTGTTGCTTAAATTGTTTTCTAGAATGATTTCAATGTTCTTTTGACTGCATTTGTAAAAAAAATGCATGCCAAGTTAACACTTGATTTGTGCATGCATTTTGAAAGAAAAGTCCTGAACTATGTTAAATTTTGCCTCATGCATGTCTTCATTATTAGCCTAATCAAAGAAACAGAGCCTTACATTAAAACTGCCCTTATGTGCCTAGTGTAAACCACTTTTGGAGTAAAGTTCCTTATAGTCACAAGGGGATAAACTGAGCTCTTGGCTTTTAATTATTTTCAAATTAAATAACACTGTGTACAATTAAATCTCATTAAATCCCAGTGTGACAATTGAGGGAGCCTGGTCTTAACACAGCTTACAAGTTCTGATTGCTTCTACAAACTCTCTATGCAGGTACCAGGGACCTTTTTTTGCCTTCTCTATTGTAATTTGAAGTTAAAAAATCCACGAGGTGGTGACACAGAGCTTGTAGAAGGAGGTCATTATGCTGGATGCTCCTTAGTCCCTTGGCTTATTCACCTGTAGGCTTAATTTTATGTCTCCCAGGAACACAGTGAAGCATGTTACAGGTGAGGCATGAAGCCCAAGCTAATAAGTTCTGCTAGGAAACTACTCTGGCTTTGTTAGGGCAAGAACAATGTTGTAGCAGACTGGAGACTTGGCATAGCCTAAAAGCTGAGAAACAAACATGCAAAGATGAAAAATGTGTATTTTCTCAAGTAGAGCTAAGCTGCACAAAGACCGCTAACCACTGCCTCAAGGTAAGAGTTAGCTGTTGTTTGAAAGTGTTTTGTAATCTGAGATCCAGGATAAAAATAACTAAGCAACAGATCAGCTGGGAGAGGACTTTGGGCAATAAACGTGGGTAATCAAGGGCTTATGTGACCAAAGGGACTGGATTTCTCCCACAATTTGCTGGGTAGAAGCTGATAGAAAAGTGGGTGTGGAGAAGTGACAGTGCTGTGTTAGTGGAATCCAGTGTGGGAAGATGGGGAAAGAGGAAGGATCCCAGGGTCTCCACAAGATTCTGCTTGGTCAGGTAACTGCAGTGGGGAATGAACTGTGTGTGTGCTTTTGTTTAGATTTTTATATGTTTCTTGTGCTCTGTAATGAACAAGGTAGTTACATTAAAATCTTTTTCAGAGACTGTACATTATGAATATCAGCCACATCGTGATTCTTGAGATAAATGTTACACAACACAAAAAACAGCCAGTGCATTGAGCCAGGGCGGTCAGGGATACTCTTCAAGGAGATGACAAAAGCCCTGTCACTTTCCTGCACCCCAGCGTCCACTGCTGCATTTGGGCTCTTGTGGGGTACGTTTGTGCCTGCTCCTTTTCCCACCCATACATGCAGCCGGTGTCCATGAACTTACCCTCTTCACTTCTGAGCTGGCTGATGCTGTCAGAGCTCACAGCTCCTGGCGGTGGCAGTGAGCTCACTCCCCACTGGGGAAGGGAGCATTTTCTTCCCCTTGCTCTAAACCGATCTGCTGGGAAGGAGCTGGCGGCAACATGCAGGGGTCCGAGGGGCTGGACCGGCCAGGAGGGTCCCCACCTGCCCCTGCACCACCTCTCACTGCTACCGTTAGGACATCACCTGTGGGGGGGAAGTTTGCCAGAGGAGTGAAGCAAGCAGTGGGTTTCGAGCTTTGCTGCAAAGCAGGAAACCTAAGTTAAATCTTGTATGAGAGGCACAAGCAGAGCCGGGTAGCGAGTCTGTGACACATGGCAGTGTTGAAACTAGGAGCTACAAAGGGAAGTAAAATACTAACATCATGAGCCGTTTGTTTGTGTGAGATGGCGAAGAAAGTGAGAAAGAATAGTGGCTCAAGACAGGTGTCTCATTAAGCTGGAAATTATATCCTTTATTTAACATTCCTCAGAAAACTCTCCAGTAGCAATGCTTATCTCTTCGACAAGGCATCTTACTCTTGTAAAGGCCCAGTTTTTCTGATGTTGTATGTTCTCCAGATTGCCTCTAAAAGAATATCAGAAATTCCCCGAGGGCTCTACACAGCTGTACCACAGCTCTTCTTCCATACCTAGAGCAACTGTTTGCCAAGAACCAGCGTGCTGTGTTTTAGACTAGGGAAAACCAAAATAGATGAAAAGGAAAGTTTCAGTTACATAGTACAGCACATTTCTGTTTGCATCAGCTCTACTTCAGAAAAAACATAAGTCGTCTTCAGAAGAACAGAATCCAATAGTTTAAAAGGTACAGCAATGTAGAAATAAAGTTTTATACAAAAGCTTTATAAGGCAATCTTTCTTTTCAATGCAAATGAAAGGAAGATGATGACTACGAAAGTACTAAGCAAGTTTGTACTAAAAGGTCTCCTTTCTAAACAAAAAATAATTATTTAGGAAGGATACTAAATTATTGTAAAATATTACAATATTTTATTGCAAGTTAGTAATATTGCAATATTAGTCTCACTGTTTTAACCTTAGTGAAAAACAGGTTTTTATTGAATAGTTATGTCCTCAGAGTCAGGATTGTCAGCATCAGCAATGCACAAAGTTACTGAATTTTTGAAATTAACACAATAAACATTTTTCAGAGGAATGGGCATATAACTATTTACAGCTGGGTTGTCTCTTGAATCCCACATCTGCACACCACTGTGGCTGGCAGTACTAATGTAGTCATAAGTGTGACTGTCTAACGTGCAGAGGAAAAAATAAAAAGGAATTTACTTTGGGCGAATTTTAGTATTCAGTATCACATTTTTTGGTTTGGAGATGAAACCTCATGATAGCCTGACCTTGCCTGGCAGTTAGCTGAGACCCAGAGCTCGCACGCATCAATACTCCATGGAGTGCGTGGGGTGGACCTGGTGTATTTTCAGAGCTTACCCACCAGGCTGTGCTGAAACTCTTCAAATGCTTTTTGCTCTGTTCGGAGCGCTCCTACAATGCATTCGGCTTGCTCCATTTCAGTAACATGGAGCCATTTGAGGTAATGAAGATGACATTTGTTTACACAGCACTGCAGAGATTGTGTCTATCCAAGACCAAGCACTAGTTCAGAGTGAGTGTGTGTGTGTGCGCATGCATCATTCATAGCCTTAAGTGTGGGATTACATTCCCAACCAGAAACTGATGAGTTGTTGATTTGGCAGCTGCTCAGCTTAAAAAAAGAAAAATAGGAGAAACAGGGATGATGTGGTGGGCCTGTGCTAACTTTTTTGTGCGGCAATGCAGCACTGAGACAATATTGGATTGTGTGGCTGATGGCTTTATCAGAGTGGTTTTCAAAAATGAATTTGCAAAAAAATAAACTACAGATGAGGTACAGGAGACTGCATGCATACAGAGCACTCATGTTGTCACAGACTAAATTGGTGCTGGCATCAGTGCCTACTAAAAAATTATTTGTCAGCTCTCCTGATGTTGCAATAGAAGTCAATGTGCATGTTCTTCAACTGCAGAGAAAAATGGTAAAAAAATGACAATAGAAAGTCACCACTGGAAGATGGAGTTCTTGCCAAATGCAGACATTTGGCAAGAAGTGTCAATTTTCTTTTTTTTTTTTGAAGAAAGAAATAATGAATAGTTTTCATCCTATTTTGCTAATGTTAATATGTCATTTTGAGAATAACAATATCTTGTTCTAAGTTTAGCACTGTACTTCCATTTACTTCTGCTCTTTTCTGAAATATTTGAATATATTATTTTTAATATATCATTATGTCATTGAAACCACTTCAAGACTAGAACAGCTCAGTATCATTGTTTCCTTTTTCTATGCTGCTTTCTTAATATAATTTCTATTCAGCAATAAAATGAAATTCTGACTTCATGTATTGATTTAGCATAAATAAAATTCTCACGGAACAGGAATTCAATTTCTTAAATGGCATTAATAAATTATTCCATAAAGAGTTATGTCTCCTTCCAAAGAGCACGAGGCATTTCCACTATCAAATAATGCCTTGCCCCGCCCCAGTCACAGTGGGAGGACTCTTTCCGTGGCCATGCAGGGAGGGCAGGGCTCACAGCTCCCTCCCCAGCAGATAGCCCTACTCTCAACTCCACAGTCCAATTAGTCAAAGTCTCTGCCTTTTCCTTTTGCAGCTCTTGCTTTAGTTGTTGAACGGTGGCCTCTTCTTGTTTGAATATTTATATCAACTTTCTAGGTTTTGTCCTTATTTGGGATATACAACATTTCATTGACTTGAAGAGCTATCTGTTTTCTGCAACAGCCTTCCTCACCCATCCCAGTCCCTATCCCCACCCTCCCTGCCCCTTTGCCCCCCATTCCTGGATGCCAGGAAGCAGCAAGAGCCAGCTGCCCTGCCCTGCCAGGGAAGCAGAGCCCAGCTCGAGGGTGAAACAAGGCAGGCAGGGGAGGGACGGCACCCACATGGGCACAGTCCCACAGTGAGCAGAGCAGGTCTGGTGACAGTAACCAGCATCAGACAGCAGCAGTCCACAGCTCGCCAGGCAAGTGCAAAGCGATGAAACAGGTCTGAGGCCAAGGAGTCACGGTGGTGAGTCAGGCTCAGCCACAAGCATGGCCAGGTGCAGTTAGACCTCCACAGCGAGTCTAGGCAGGGCTCCTTACCATAATGCCTCTCATTTCCTGGCCTGTGTCAAGATCCAAGTTTCTGTTACATCTTCTTTTCTCATGGTCTTGGACTCCATTTTGGAGTTGCTGGCTGTGTAAAGTGTCCATGACACCTGGCTAGGCACTGCAGAGGTTGATTACTTGTCATAGTGTAGCATTTATTGGAGACCTGTGATGTATTGACTCATGAAGACCTCATACCAGGTTGGTAAGGTAGGAGATGTCAGCACGGCATCTCAGCAGCTGAGCTGTTGTACCACAGTGCATGATTCCATGGGCTCTGCTTTATCGCTTCTGAAGACTGCTGATATTTTAGGTCTTGTATATTTAGATGACAGGAAAACCATTGACCCTTGTAAACTCAATGCCACAAGCTGAGTGCCAGCTGAATATTTGGACTAAAACTTGAAACTTTATTGATAAAAAGTATTAGTTTATGATGATCTGTGCAGAATTTAGAGTTAAGAGTTAAATATATAGAGGTCAGGGAAAAGCAAGTTAGCTGAGTTCATTGACTTACAGATAGGTTGCTCATGTACATTTTCATTCAAGGCCCATTTCTACTCTGCATCTGCAGCTACATCTGCACCTTCTGCATCCTAAGTAAATCCTCCCATCATCTGGTTAGCTGAGGTTTTATTTTGAAAGTTCATCTTACACAAGATAGGAAAGAAATAGCCAAAACCCAGATATCTTGGTCTCAACACATCCATCTTGAAGAAACAGTTTTCTGACAGTGTTTTGTGAGAGTCAAAGTTTCAAGTTTGCTAATTTTGAATTCCTAATTCAGAACTCCTTGAAGTCATGAACTGTGCAGTGCTGCACAGAAATGTATTAACAAGCACCACATCTCGTTTTCTGGTCTCTCGTTGAAGGACAAAGCTATATAAGGTGCTGTATAATTACTGTTGTTTTCTGAGAGAGCTGTCTCTCTCTTTTTGTTTTTAACAAATGAGAGAGTTGGGATACCACTTACTCCTCCTTTTTTCTCACCTATGCCCAAACAAGCAGGAAAATGTTCCTTGTCCCAATAGATGTATGTATCCAGACAACATCACAACTCATGACAGGCTACAGTACAAACAGGTGGTTAATTTTTGGCCACAGTAATTTTTTGTCTTAGACATTTTGAGTTTTAAAGACGTTGAAGCTTAGGCCACTCTTCTAGTCTAATACATACATAGGTGACAGGCATGATTATGAACCAACCATGCGTGTGAAATGGTGGTCTCGGTCCTATTCATATGGGAAAAGTCTGTTTCACTGTTGGGGCAACAGCAGCGCTCTGCAAATTAAACCATTTACCATACATACAAATGGATAAAATGAATGTAGATTGGCTTCAAGAATATCGGGGTCCATTGAATAGGTTTTGTATACCTGTAAATGTCGTCTTTGGTGCATACACTCCATAGCCTTCCCGTAGGCTCCTCTTCATAGTGAGGAGCTTCATTAAGCCAAAACAGCAGGCATGAAGCCAGCAGTGGTGCTAGCTGCATGACAGGATGCTTCTAGCAGGAGGCACTGTTGGGGAAGGAGTAAGGCAGCTTGAACTGGGATGGCGGCACACTCGCATGCTCTTTTTATAAAGAAATGCTCAGGAGTCATCAAATGAACGCTATTCAATAGCCATTTCAATCTCCTCTCCCTTTTCTCCTCTGAAGTGTTTGGATGAGTATGTTTTTCCTTATATTTATGGAATTTTCTTTTGTTTTGACTCCTTTCTGCATTGCATTTTTTTAAATTGTATCTAGCACTTTATTACTTGACTTCAAGCTTTTGCTTGTAGCTAAAAATATAAATAAATCAAGAGTTTGTTTAGTTTAATCCCTGGTGCTGTGATTTTTTTCATCCAACTGTCATTATGAATTAGTCATTTCTTTGCTCAAAACCATCAAGTACAACAGCATCCAAGGTAAATACTTCAATAAATCAAGTTTGATAAATTAAGTAGTTATAACTTCAAAAATCTAAGATAAATAGGAAGGACAGAATATTTTTATAGGGTTTATTCAGGTTTCCTTGGCAAGAGCTTGATCTACAGTAGACATCCCAGCCAGTACTTTCCCCTGCAACCTGACACTTTTGGCTGACAGACATCACAAACACAAATGAGCGACCGTGTGATGGTAACTGCTCTGAACAGCTACAACTGTGTGCCGATGGCTCCTCTGAAGTGGTTCACAGGCAGAGATCACATATAAAGGGCTGTTAGAAGGTAGCATGAGTAACCCATTCCAGAAGCTAGGACGGGATGTGCCTCCATGCCTGTAAGCAAGAAATAAATGCAGGTGTCTGGCTGTTTGTTGGACTTCTAAATTGGAAAAGGGCACACCAGATTTAGCGAGGAAGACTTTTCTTCAGCCAATTATTCAATTTTATAGTGGCACTTAAGGGAAAAATCGCAGCATGCACTAATAATTTCTATGGCAAATTAGTAAAATCATGTTATAGGAAGGAACATGTTCACTCCCTTTGCTCCCTTGTACTTGTTCCCTACTCGTTGTCCTGTAAAACTGAAGCATACGTATTGTGTAAGGCTATCCCTGATTCTCAAATGATTAAGGCAGCTTCCTCATAGAGGACTGAACTATGCAGGGCCAGCAGTACATGTTATAACAAATATCTGAGCATCCGTTGTTTATCAAGGACTAAGGAGAGCAGAAGGTTATATTAAAGAAGAAAAGAGCAAATTTTCCTGCTGTGATTACTTTGAGGTAAAGGATGAGCCCAGTGCGTCAGAGTTCAGCATGGGAAAGGAGAGGTCTGGAAACTGAGGATGTCTTTTTCTGTCCAAAGGGGGGATGCTGTGACAGTAAGTGTGTCATCTTAGTCTTCTGTTAAAGAGCATTTCTGATGACGTTAACCAGACTTTAGAGGGCATCTGTTATGAAGCGCAGCTCAAGAAACTGTGCTGCCTCAAGGCCTTGGAGCAGCCTTTTTACTTTTATGTCTTGGCTAATGAATAGACTGCCCTTTGGCATCTGTTATATAAGCCAAAAGCTTTTTAAGCCCAATGCATTTCACATTCTCTTGAAAAACAAAATTTTTGACCCAATAGGATAATGCATAAGCAATTGCCTGAGTTATAGCCTTCCCTGAGTTTTCCCAGTGTGGGTTTTTACTCCACAAAGCACATTATGAACATGGCGAAAGCAGTTCTATGGACAAACTGCTTTTGCAATGTTGCTTAAAAGTGTCCAGTGATGTCAATATGATCACACCACTCTTCTGAGCCAGGACTCTGTCCTATATCAACTGAAATTAGTGGGATTATTTCCAATGATTTTGCTGTGCAGTAAGCTGGGGCTTAAATAAGAGAAGCAAGTATGAATAGATTACATTCAATATTCTTTTTTTTTGCCCTTCAGTACCAGAGATACTGACAGTCACAAATACTGCCTCTATATAGAAAGTTTCCCTCCTGTAATAAGCTCTTTCTTCTCCCCCCAAACAAGGGAAAGACAGGTCATCTACATAAAAATGTGTGTTTGGCACACTACTGTGCCTTGAAACAATTCAGTGCTTGGATTCTGCTGCCCTGTAAGTGGACAACAGCACAGGGTACGTTTGTGGTGGACTCAGTATTAACTTTCACATTCTGCTTTTTTAAGAAAAAAAAATGGTACAAATAATAACCTGGTTTAAGTTTTACCTGGAGCCCACTGTTAAACTGGTCCTCAGCCAATGGCAATCTAAGAATATGCTTTCCTGCTAATTTGGTTCAGTGATAAGATCCCTGCCAGCAGTATACAGTGGGGAAACTGTATGTGGTTAGCCTTGATTCCTTGGTAAACAGGCATGCAATTTGAACAGCAAGTGTATATATACATTGACCTGGTTATACTTTTTTTCAGAGTCTTACACCTGTTTCATTTTCAAATGCTCTCTTCCTCCACATCAGTTGTTTCTTGGGGTTTTTTGTGTGTGTAAAAGATCAAAGCAAGAGGCAACATGAATTTGCTCTTAGAAGTGGCTTCTGTTATATCCAGAGTCAGTCCAGTAGATTAAAAATTGGCATGTAATTAAAAAATCCCCCAAACCATCATCACAGATACAACTTCTGCCACCTCATGGTTTATTTTTGGATAGGGCCAATTACATGAGCATAGTTGGAGGACACACAAGTACCTGTTAGAGTGTCAGAGTTAAGCAACAGGGAAGTGTAATTAAATGTGTTGTTCTGGTGGGCTTGAAACCTATTTGCAAACAAGCAAACCACTGAGCTTTTCAGCAGATTTGGCACTCTCCCCTCAGAAGAGGTCCAATACTGGGACAGCAGCCGTGTTTTGCTGCCACTCCTGACTGAGGTGCATTGACAGACACATGTGTGGGAGTTTACACAGGGTCCACTCGCACCAAACCTTGCTCTGGCCAGGATTAGTCTCTCATTTTTGTGAGCACTAAATTTCACCAACATTTACTCCCAAACTAAAAAATTAACAAAAACCTATCACTAAAGCAAATAGACTTTGCTTTTTCTGCATAAATAAAGTGGGCTGTTATTTAATCTTTGTTGCCTTGGATGAGGAGAACATGGTATTAGGTGCCAAACCTTTCATAGCCTCCTGGATGCACCTGAAATTAACTCTCTGAGAGGAAAATGGAAGTGACAAGTCACACGTTGGTTTGCAGTTTCTTTTTGTCTCCCATATAACTAGGGCAAAACTGTCAAAAGCTTGAATGTTATTAAGAGTCTATGTACAATGTATGTTCACTGAAATGTGGGTATCTGAAGGCATCCTACAGCAGAGTGCAATGTAGGAGCTCCTCAGCTAATGCTGAACCAGTGAGCTTGGAGCCATGAACCAGATGCAGCGTAGCAATGTTATTCCAGCAGTTTCATCAGAATTAATTAGCCTGGCTGAGAGGCAGGACAGATTTGCCTGGGCAGACTGCAAAGACAGAGCAGCTATAGTGTCTGGTACCTGAGTGAGTTTATTTGGAGCAATATGGAAGTGCTGTCAGTGCTGAGAAAACTGTACTGACTTAAATGGGTGCCAGATCACACTGTTTACTAGATCAGTTGTATCAAAGACATGTACAAGGCTGTACCTAGAACAAATACTTTTGCTCCTATGCTTTTCCTTTTTGGTATAGCTTCAAGAGAAGCATGAGTCTGAGTATGCTTGCTTGAAAAGTCTTTCTCTGTGAAATCAGCAAAAAAGGTTAAGTTGTAGTAAAGCAGTTCCCGTTCCCATCTCATATGCACATACACATATTAAGAATGGAAATAGAAGTAGGAACACATAGATATGTATCAAAGTATCGAAGTAGAGATCTCCTCAAGATTTATCCATGCACTCATTAATCTATAATAATTAGATTTTACTTCAGTAGAATCTTTTAAATGAATGTTCAGGAAACAGTATGTCTGTATTTTATTTCTGAAGTCTAAATAGCTAAGTAATAGTTAAGCATATAAACTCACATGCATTAGCTTCCAGGAGAAAGGAATTTGGGAACATAATCTGATGTTAAGACCTTTCCAGGTAATGTGAGCCTTTCATCTAATGGGGTTCTCTTGGATCAGTGCAGTTATTGCTAGGCACTGTAACTCCAGCTTTGAGGAAAGAAGACTAACCTGGAGAGATATATACCCACCAGGGAACACTGATGGAGGCTTAGCTCCTTCCTCTGCCATAGTCTTCCTGTGTGATTCTGGGCAAGTCACTCTGGGAAATAAGACATAAATGCTATTTGGAAAGTGAGGAATATAATACTTTGAAATAGTGTTAAGTTATTGTGAGATTAAAAAGCATTGAAAGACTGTGAAGTTATCTTCAGTAATGGGGAACAAACAAGCTTTTTAGAAAAAAAATACTATGTGGCTTGTTTTGATGGGAATTAAAGAGGAAGCAGGACATAAATGTGAGGAAGAGAAAGTGTTTTATATACACATACCTATAACCGATGGGATCAGTAAAGAGGAGTTGCTCTGGCAGGCTAATCCCTGCCCATATCCTTTACATTGTACAGTTGTATCTTGATCCTACAACAAAGTCTGTGTTTCATAGGTGAGATTTCTGTATAGCTATATATGCCACACAGCTGCTGCTGTATTACAGAATATTCAGGGCTAGATGCTGCAGTAGTTTGGCAGAGTGAGTACAGAACAGGAATTAGGACTTTCAGAACTATCCATTAAATTTACATGTCTGTTTCAATTCAGTTAATGGAATAAAAATCCAAGGCTGAAGATCTCAACCAGGAATCTCTGGAGAAATACAAGGTAAGATTTAGGTAGCTCAGAAAGTAGCAAATAATGTCCACATTATTCTGTGCAAAAATGTGCTGTACACATTCTGTGTTTTTAAAAAAAAAAAAAAAGGAAAAGAAAAACCCAAACATTTTTATAAGAAGCAACACTAACGGGGAGACATGTTAACAGGAGTACTGATTCATATCATTAATGTGGGCAGGCAGGAACTGTGGAGAGTGAAAGAGCTGTTGGAACATGCTTTTCTTGAGAACACACCTAAATTAAGAGGCTGTCAGAGACGTGTGTTTCATAGTGTTGGCAACCCAGGTGTAACAAATTTCCAAGATGACTATTAGTGAGTACTAACAGCTAAAAAAGCATTTCTAATTTCTTGCTGAATATGGAGACTTAAGTGTCAAGAGGAATGGGGGACTGCAAGCAGAAGTGAAGGTCAGTTGGGATACACGTGCAAAGTAATGCCCATTAGCAGGGAAAACATAAATGACTTCCAGACACGATGGGGTTCAAATCAAGTGATTTGATTTAAGAAAAAGAATGAGGAATGGAGAGAGTGGAAAGATCATCTCATACTTTCCTGGTGCAGAATTTTTTTGTTTTCCATGTCAAGCTTTTTGTCTTGGACAGTGGATCTTGGATCTGGTTTGGTATGGCAATTCCTATCTTCCTGTATTTGCTTTTCTTTTGAAATATTTTGGAATAATGTTAATTGCACTGGGAAAAAACACACACACTCTCCTATTATTTTTCTTTCTGAGTGCTGCACTGTTTTTCATTTATGGATCAGGTTTTTACTGCAATGGAACCAAAGAGGTGACAGGATTTTTTTTCCTGAATGTGATTGATCAATGCCTGAGAAAATTACTTTTTTATTTCACTGGGGCCACTTTGGAGGACAGAAGCAGGAATTAAGCATGACTTTCAAGAATTTTCGTCAGCTTTACTGCTGTGCTCCTTTCAGTTAGTGGCCAATGATCTGCAGTGGTAGAACGTTTAGGCACATGACATAAAGGAAACTAGATCTTTGTGCATTTTTAATACATTTAGGTATCTTGCTAGTAAAACATTCATTTGTTTCATGTTTGATTTTTTTTTCCCCCCCTTCTCATTTTTTTCACCTAGAAGTTCTCTTTGAATTTTAAGTAAGTGTTGAAGAGACAAGGTAGAACTTTTGATGCCAAACATTAAGACAGGGTTTGAGGATGCATATTTTACCTGTTGACTTATTATTGGCAATGTTTATTATGAAAACTTTAAAATGGCACTTGGTTTGGCTACTTTCTTTTCAACAGGCAGCCCCAGTCCCAGCTGCACCTATGGCATCTAAAGTTATGAGATTCATGTTACTGATTTTTGAAAAACATTTTCTTGCACATTAAAGAAGTATTTTCGCTGATAACTATAAAATGCTGACCCATTCACAAAGCAGGGCATCAAGGCCAGTGAAAATGGCGACACTCAGACCTTGAAAATGGAAAGTCCCCAGATCACATCTGAAATATCTGGAGTGCTTTTTCCAGAAAACACTCTGTAAATCACTGGTGCTGGTACCAGAACTCTGGCCAGCCAGGCAGATCAGGTAACGTAGCTCCATGTTAATCAGGCTTTAATGCTGGTGGGGTATTTGTGTTTTTTTTTTTTTTTTTATTTAAACAATCATTCTGTACTCCACACTTATGTAATTCTAGAAGTTTTATTGATTTATTAATCTGATTTATAGTGTTAATTAAAATTGTGTCTGGGAACACTTTGGAAATGCATGTTATTTAGGACCTGTGTGAAAAACCTGAAGCACAAGGGAACATTCATTCCCATGAGTTTTCCACCTGCCTTTCACGTGATGGCTTGTAAAGTGCAATAAGTTTCAGTAGGTATTTGAGCAATACTTGGAATCTGTGTCTGTGGTGTTTTCTGGGGAAGAGATGGCATCAGAAATGAAATTACAGTCTACTATGTGTCTCTGACCACTTAAATAAAAAGAATTTGCTAATGTTGTCTCAGCTAGATAGACAGTTGGGGACTTCTGGGTCCTAATCTTTCCTCTAATACACTTTCTAGATAATGCTTGTCATGAGTGACTGTTTCTGGTGTCTGTGTCAGGCTTGCAGAACCTCATCATTCCATGGCTGTTCTTTTAGATGTATGCAAAAATCATGGTGTGACAGAATAACCTCATTTTCTGCCCTAGGATACAGTTTTATGCTGTGCCTGCGCTGCCCATCTCACAGAAGCTTTCTTCAAACCAAATGCCGTTGCTATTTATGGTGTTTTCAGCTTGAACTGCTGTTGGGCACAGCAAGAATAACCAGCTGGAAAAGCAGGCAAAAGGCAGGCAGAGTAATGGCTGCAGTGTGCCCTCTCAAGCAGCCTGAGCAGCCCAGAATGAAGGAGAGCCCTCACCTGCCTATGAGTAAGAAAAGCGAAAGTATGTGGCCCTAGACAAAAGTAAAAGTTTTTGGCTATTGGCAGGAAGTTTTGTATCACTTGCTGATCAGTGTTATGTCTGTTGACTGTTTGTCCTAGGGCCTTAGCTCCAGGATTTATCCCTCACATAAAGAAGATAGCTCCCAAGTAGCTGCACCAGCCTTTGCAACAAGCACCTCTGCTGCAGGCACAGGTAGTCAGAGAGGGCTGGCAGGACACCCAGCCACTGTTGCTGGGCAAAAAGGGGTCAGCAGGCAACATTTAAGTCAGGCAGGGGTCAGGAGATGAGTCAGGATCGAGTCAAAGACTAGAAAAGCTTATGCAGGCTGACTGTGGAGCAAACACCATGCCTGATGTTCCCAGTGTGGATGTGTTTAGGGTGCCCTAAGGCTCTGAACTCAAAAGTATTTTAAAGGGATTGTATGTTGTATCCCTTCTAGTACTTTATGAAGCTATTTATAATAGTTGAATGTCAGGAGTTTGGGATTTTTTTTTTTTTAAAAAGAAAGCAATTACAGAAGTAGCATTTCATTTCTTCAATCTTGTGTTTTTATGGCAGATGGATAACACGGTGTAGTCATATTACTACTTCAAATTGGCATGTTCTATTAAAAATGAGTCAGGAGCTACCCTGTAATGTCTCCTGAATCCAACAGAGTTAATGCAGATTTACACTAACATTACTGAGAGGAGAAATTGGCCGTTTGTGGACATCAACATTTTCTAAGCAAAGGGATATGTTTTATCTCCAATAAGGCTTCATAACCCCTCATTAATGGGATTTATGGAACTTGAAAAAAAAGTGGATTGCTGGGCAACAACTTTATTGTTTGCAATCTGTGCAAGCTAGTGATACATACCTTTGATATTTAATAACAAAATACCTGCCTGGAGCACCTTTTACACTATTGTTTGTATGTGCATTGTGTCCAAGTATTTTATTTCTATTTATATCAGATAGCTGTACTGTCTGTAATATAATATGTTATACATGAAGAATTTTTACAGTGCTTAGTAAAGTTCTGACTCCCTAAAACTGGATTTTGGAGTGTCAAGTAGGGCATTCTCTGCAATAACTTTCCATCATCCCTCCCAACATTCTTTGTCTCTCTTGAAAATCATGTCTGATTAAAAGTCTAATGCAACAGCTGTTTGTGATCATATGATTGATATGTTTCTAGACAGATGCTGAGTATTAGAAGCAGAAACATTCTGAATTCTTTGCAGTGCTCAAAAAATTTTGAATTGGTACTTTTTAAAGTCGCAGTAGGACAGAGCTGCCAGGCAAAGCAGATTCTTTACATACTTAATTAAGAATTGGTGCAACTCAAAAAATGGATCACACCACACAAAAAAACCCCAAAACAACCCATAGGCATGACTGTAGGAGGTGAAATTCTTTGTCTGCATGAATCAAAAAGTGCTCTGAAAACTTTTAACAGCTCACTATACCCATAGATTACTATGCAATTTATTTTTTGGCTGTTTAATATCGGAAGTGAAGTCCCCTTGTGAAAATGCATACTCCATTAGTTAGCATTAGCTGACCACTACATAACAGCTAGCTGAAGGGTGGTGAAACCAGCAGAAGTAGCAGGAGGAGTGCAGGTAGTGATATGGTATTTAAACAATTTGCAGTATGGAAGACATTAGGCTTTGTGATTGCCTTTAAAAAAATCAAAACCCTTGTGGTCAATCGAGGGCAGAAACATTCCCAACATCTGTTTTACTCAGTCTCTGAAGAGTAAGCAAGACCACAGAGGAAGACCCCTGCTCCCACCCCTTCGGTGACATCTCCCCAGTTAGGTAACATGCATCCCAGAGACTGGCAGAGCAAGCAACTTCTTCTGAGGCCTGTTCTGGGCATTTTCCCCTCCCAGCTGGCTCCACATTTAGGAGCCTGATGGCTCAGCTGGTCCCTGCAGACAGTTCACGTTTAGGCACTTCAGGCAAGTGGCCTAACTCCACTCTGTATTTCCCCCTCACAGCTGTCCTCTGGCCAGGCGCTGACAGGAGCCGTCTCCCTGCAGCGGCTGTGGGGAGGGAAGGCCTTGTGCAGCACACCCTAACAACTGCCTGCTGCCCGGCAGCGCGGCGTACCCTAACTGCCTGCTGCCCTGATCGCTCCAGGCTGGGGAGGCATTTTAGAGTGCCAGTCCTCATCTAAACCCACACCATGAGCCCGGCGCTTAGGCACTCCCTGCTGCTGAGAGCTATGCCCCAGAGAATCCTCACCAGTACCCACCGAGCACACCTGCCTGGTGCTGTTTACAGCTTTGTCACTCCATGCTGTAGCGTACAGAGTAGTTTCCTCCAGCCCTGAACCCCCATGCGAGTAAGCTTCAGCAAAGGTTTGCGACACGTCCACCCAGCAGAAACTATATAGGGCCAGTCCTCAGCCAGCAGCAAACCCTCTGGGGAAAGTGCTCAAGGCAGCACCTCAGGAAAGAGCTGATGCACTCAGGTGGGTTGTTTCTGTTAACATCCCTTACAGCCTGACGCGCTGTTGGAGTAGCTGTGTGGGTGGTGGGAGCAAGGGGAAGGGAAGGTTTCCTTCTTGTCTGGAGGTGACTGGGGGTCTGAGATTTTAAAGGCTCTTGCTTCACATTTAGGGTAAGGTTGCTCTTGCTGCAGTTGTGTATGGTAATGAAATCTTCCCTGTGTAAATGCAGTCTCTGCTCTGTTGTTCCTAGGCTCTTTGTTTCACTCAGCCACCCTTGTAGTTTGAGGATGCTGTGGCTATGCATGTGTGCTGTGATGCAGAGAGGAGGCTTGGGCCCTCAGATGGTTTCCCTTAAATGGGGAAACTAGGGAAATGTTTTGATGAAGTTGTGCTCTAATTGCAGGGCAGTGTGATTCCTAACAAACATTCATGAGGGAAGTTTGAATGGTGCCTTTATCTCTTGTACGTGCTCTTGGTATCATTGGTTGTCTCACAAGGATTTGTTTTTCTGGTATTGTCACAGACCATGAGCTTGGATAAGATATTCTTCCTATACCAAACTGGCCTCTGAAAAGTAGCTGAAGGTGTTTAATGCTTTTCAAGGAGGAGAAATCTTCAGTGGCGTGGCTTTCCTTCTGGAAGATGTGTAATGTTGACAGTCCAATTGTATAAGCAAATTGTCTTTCTTGGTACTAGGAAGATTTTCCTTTCTTTTTCTTTCCATGCCAGTAGGACCAGAAGTTCTACTTGGATTCCAGAATTTTTATCATTTACCTCTGCAGCATGGACAAACAAATGTAAAGTAAATGCATAACTTGCATTCACATTCTGTCAGAGCTGCACCTTAAATCAGTTATTGGCAGTTGCTTGGATTAAGGGCAGGGGGGGGAGCAAGTTTATTCAGTTTTGTGGAGTTAAATTCTATCTCTGGTATTTTTATACACCAAGACTAAGGTCAACATAAAGTGAAGTTTGAGAACCTAGTCTTGCAAATAACCAAAAACTTAAATAAGGTGGTATTTATCCTCTCCTTGTTATTTTTCCAGGAAGATTACTTTTTATTGATAGAAAAATTCAGTCACAAAATGATTGTTATATAAATTAGAGAAGCAAAAGCAACATATTAGTTAACAGAGACAGGCAGTGAACTTTGATTCTGAGAATACCGCAATAATTTATGCTCTCAGCCATCAAACATTGTGTGTATGCGATGGGAACAAATAACAAACAGTATATGAAATGGACATTATGAAAAAGCCTTATTCCATTTAACATGCAAGACAAATAGCCTGTGTGTGTTAAATCTGTGGCTCTTTAATACAGACCTTGAAGAAAATTTCTGTTCATGGGAATCAATTTCTTGTATTTGGTGTTAAGCCCAGTTTGGCAGTGATGGCTTTAAAAGTCTGACTCAAATGCAAAACCAAACAAATTTGTTTCCTACTTAGGAGAAATTAAAGGAAAAGAACAGAACTCAGAACCTGAAGAGGGACAGAAGAGGGTTCAGAAAAAAGAGGGGACAAGGGATAAAAAAAATCTAATATATAACTTGAGTATTCCTATATTTGTGAAAACATGCTTTTGGGACAGAAAGGGCTATGTTTCTTCCATAACTATTGTAAGTTTCCCTTCAACTAGAAACTGGTTATAAACACAAACATACAAAAAAATCTGTGTAGATAAAATGGTATGTATTCAGTTTATCTCAGTGTTCCAGCCTGTTATAGTAAAGAACGGTCAAAAAAATTAGCCAGGAAGTTGAACCAATGTATCAACACGTACAAAAATATCCTAAACCAAATACCAATCACAATATTTCATATTGTTGTTTGCTACAAAGGAAAGCAATAGGTTTAGAACAGTTCAGATGATCTCAAATACAAGCTAGCAAATGTGTATGAACTGCAAGTACCCATATATCAACTGGTTCTTGATATATCTGTTTTTTAAGTTGCCTACTTCATTATAGAGGGTGGAAATACTTACATAGATTCCTAAGCCACAAAATATTCTCAAACTTGGGCCTAAGTGATACTTTAATGGAAGTACTTGTGGTAAACTTAAGCATATGCATCTAACGTTTGTTTAGCTGATTTTTCTATTTCTTGTTTGTATTTTCTTTGGGTATTTCTGCTTACATTAGTAATGTGCCACAGTTTTCACTTCATTATATCACACACTTAGTTTGCCTTTAATAGCAGGAACAAAGAAAATGGGCAGCTATGTAACCTGAATGATGTCACTGAATTCAGGCTGTGTGACTACAATAGTGTATAATATGTAACTGTAGTCCCTGTAAAGCCAACAGAGCACTGCCTTTCCTGGTGTTGAGAAACCCCTTTGGAAAAAAGAAGGCCAAGCTGTACAATAAATTACATAAAGCATAGCTTCACTGAAAAAGTTTCAACAGCTTTACTTCAGTTTGGCTTCTTCCATGCTTCATCAGGATTATTTCTTTTAAGTATGGATGCAATTGTAATTTTTACAAATTCATGGGACTACTGTGCATAGATGAAATACAATAAGTTCGGGGGTTGCTTTCCATGTGGAGTATCCATTAATTGTAAAATTCTCATAACACAATCAGGGTTGATTAGCTGGTTGATTAGTTATCTTCTAAAGGAGCATGTAAACATCTGGGGAAACAGGTGGTGCCTCTCCTAAATGCATCTGCAAGAAGTGGAAAGCTGCATTGAATGTCTGCCCTGCTTGAATCCAGAGACTTTGTCTTTGCCCATTAGCATTTTCCTGTAGCTGGTCCCAGCTTCTGGCTCAAACGGTATTGTGTCCATATCTGGCATTGTAACTATTTAATATGCCACCCATGTTCCTGGTGCCATGGTAAGAGCTCCAATGGTTAACACTTGAAAGGCCTCTTCCTAAGAGCTTTCTTAACCCCTAGTGGATTAGATTCAAAACAATTTAAAGCAGATATCGGATTTAGAACAAGGATGGACAAGCTTAAGAGAAATAAGAGCTCCACAGCTCTGCCCCCATAGGGGAGATGGCTAACCTGATATGAAATTAAGCATTATACCACAAGGCATCCTTGTGAATATGCATTTACAGTAGTCTCTAATTTATATATGTATATTCTGGTAATATGGGTGCAGATGTAGTCTGCCACACAGCTTTCTTTATTAAGCAAATGTGTTTTTTGAGGGAGATCTAACATTATGTTCACAAAGACAGCTTTGCTATAAAGCTGACTCTGGGAATTTAGGGCATATGTTTGTTTAATGGTGTACTTTGTACTATGTATATAAAGAAAGGCCATCAAAAAGTCCATTTCTGATTTGTAGCTTGAAATTCAGATCTTTAATAAAGTTTGTTTCTGAGCCAAATATTTGCTCATAAAGATATATGGGTTTGTGTGCAGCTTAGATATTCTGAGATTAAACTAGTGAAAAGAGGCAAGCTTGACTGCTTTGTTTATTAATGGGCAAAAGCACTGTCTGAAAATTTTACAATAGAAGAGTAGTTCTAGACAGACAGCAAGGCACCACTGTGGGAGCTGATTGCTCATTATATTTATAGATAAGCATAGAAGCAATGTGTGAAAGATTGCTTTAAGGGGTGAAGTTTTCTAGTGTATGATATGAAGTACCAATCGCTGTTTCTGAGAGCCTTTGAGAATACGCATTTAGAAATGGGACCCTGTCTTTCACAGCTGCTTAAAGATACCAAGTGAAAATTCTTTCTTTTTAAAGACCTTGTTTTTTGAAGTTGTAACAGCTCTTGTTGTGTGAGTGAGGACTTTCTTAATTAGCACCTAACTCTGCATGCCTGATGAGTGATGAGGAACTTGTGAGCTCTTGAGTAAAGGTTTATCGGAATGTTGCTTAATCTAATATCTGGGGTTGCTAACAATCAGCAGTACTTTGACTTAACCTAATTTATTCTTTGATTTACTTTAAATAATGTCCATTTGAAGCCTGGTGGGCAACTCAATAAAGAGCTGGCTTCCCACTCATCCAGTTCAACGCACCATGTATTTAGATAATACTTGAAAGCTGGGTGACCAGTATTATATCTGTGTTTTAACAGGGTCATTTTCTGTGCTTGGGAAGTTCTTAGACTTATCAAAGAGTAGTAATTTATTTTTTAAGAGGAAGTCTTACGTAGCATTAAGTATGATTTTGAGACTTCAGACTTTAATTTCCATACTCTATTGAACCTAACATGATTAATGAAAAATTAAACTTTTTTCTGACTTTTGCATAACATTAAAATAGCTGTAGTTGACACTTTAAAGAACTTTCCTGTATTTTCTCTTTTGAACTTTGCTTACTATGTGCATCTTTCAGCCACTTCTGCAGGGAAAGACTATTCAGAAATATCTCTCTCCTCCATTGACATGTTAAAATACAGGCTTAAGAACAGTATATGGCACAATTACTCTGTTTCCAAAATTAATATTCTAAATTCGGTATTTGCTCTTTTTTTCAATAGGTCTGTTACATGTTTGAAGTTCGTAACAATATCGTCTATGTTGCAAGGTTGTGTGGCTTCTCGTTAAAAAGCTTTGAGATTCTCTCTAGAATGCAAGCTGCCAGCTTTATCACCTCTTGTGGTTTGTGAGCTGACTGGGAGGCTAGCAAACCCAAGTGTGTTGAAGTGCTAGTGGTATTACTGATGGGCTGAAATGGAGGTCTTCCAGCAATGGGTCCACACAACCCTTTCCTGTTTTGTGTAGGGGCTGTGACAGATATAGCAAAAGGTTGTCAGTTAGCAACATCCTGTATCAGGTTCTTTCAGTTTCCACTTTCTTAAGGTCACCGCTTGCTGTGGTTCCTTAGTGATGTTTTGTTTTGTTTTTTCTTGCAAGTTAAAGAAGGTAGCCTAAACTGCAAACTTATGTCCTTAACTTCCCTGAATGCCCAGGGTGTTCAGGTGCTGGCTTGCTCAGTTACTAAGGGCAAACTCTCAGATGATGTAGCTGGCTCTGCTGAAACCAGTACAGGCACGCTCACTTATGCCTGGGGCCACTCTTAAATCTCAGCAATGAATAAAAACAGTGTTCTAAGATTAAAAATCTTATTCTGTGTAAGTTTGGAGAACTTTACAGCTACTGTAATAGGATAATATGCAAAAAGTATGCATGATAAATTTTGCATTGCAACCCAGGTTCTGGAAAATTTTCTAATGTCTGACTTCTGTCAATTTTTTCACATCTTATTTTCAGGATGTGTTAAGGAATTAAGACTGCTTTTGTTTTTGTTTTTTTTTTTTTNAAAAACAGCCAACAAAAACACCACAAAAACCCCCAAAACCTCCCAAACCCCAAAAAACCCCCACATCCCCCCAAAAAAACCCAGCGAACTGCAAGTTACATTAACCAAGATGTAAATTCCAGTCCAGGTTTCTGATGCCAGTTCATGCTCTCTTCTGTCTTCTGCTGTGCAGATTTAGCTGTTCTATGCTCATATGCACTATCATCTTGGCATTTTCATATCAAAAGCATTCAGATGGAATATTGAATTGGGTATTACACATCAGGAAAAAACATTTTCCAGAAGCAGTGATGAAAGAAGTATTACTGAGCTCATTTCAGTTTCCATTTTTAGTGTAAGGGTAACAGCTCTGGAATGAGACTGAATAGGGTATTTTTGCCTTTGTAATGGAAAGCAAGCAGGTCATCTTGCCAGGTTTCCAGTACCTGAGCAATTACCTGGATGGAAAAAAGCAAATACTGCATCCTCAGAGCTAAAATAACAGATTGCATTTATCGAGATTTTGCTTGTTTGCTTTATTATTACTTGGATTTTTCAAAGGTGACTAAGATAGTCACGTATTCAGTTTTCACTTTTAAAACATTGACATTCCCAGCCCCCAAAATAACTGAACAAACTAACAGAAATTTTTCTGTGTCTCACACAGATTGCCATGGTAGTTGAAATTATGCTGCAAAATATTTCTTAATTTGCCACCTTTCATTATCACACTATTTGATTTCATTCTTTATCTAACACAGCAGAACCTGGGTTGCCTGCAAATAGCTTTGTGAGGCATGTTTCTGTGCTGCTTCTTGTGAATGATAAAAGCCTAGCTCACTCTCATAAGGACCCTACTTTTTCTAACTTCTTAAAACTAGCAAATATAGAAACCAAACTAATTTTGGACAAACTGCAAGTGAATAAAAATGCTGCTCTGTATCACTTTGTGCTGTGCAACCTCCCCTCAACCTTGAAGATCCGTAGCACAGTTAACAGATGTTATGTAGTTTGAACAGGCTCCTCAGGTTTTGAATAAAGATTCACACAGGAAGGAGAGCCTTGCTTCTCAATATGCCTGGAAATTTTTGGAAGGGAAAGGGAAAGAGTGGTAACAGGGGGTCATTGAGTGCCGTAATTTATCATTATATCTTCACATTTGGGTTGTCATTGCCTTTCCTGCACATTTTTCTTGGACTCTACTACGAGTAAATACTATTTTTGTGTGTACACCAAAAATACATAGATTCTGGTAATGCCTTGGTATGAGGGAAAGTTGAAACACTGCAGGAAATTCTTTCTGCATTGACACCATCTCTTTTTGCTCCTCAATTGTAGCCAATGAAACAGCTTTTACCATACAATATTTCATTTGTCTAAGTGAGAATAGTTCCTCCTTTTAATGTGGATGTTGGTTCTTGTGCTTTTGGAGGTACTGAATGTCTCTTTGGGTGAAAAAGAGATAATCTGGGGCTTAGGACTGTCATGGTGGCAGCAAGGGCCCCTTCCTGACAATAGCAGTAAAGCCTCCTAGAGTGGAAGGAGTGTAAAGGGAGCAAGAAAGTGACTTGGTTTTGCCTGAATTGATTGTGCAGCAGGTTCCCTGAAGTGCTGGTTTGTCCATTGCCAAATTTTCTCTTTAGTGGTGTCCAGACAAAATTAGTATGGATTCTGTCCTCAGCCTACCAGTTTGGTGTATGACCCCTGACAACATCTAATAAAATCCTAACAAATTTAAAGTTGTTTCTTGCAATATAATTAAATACTGTTTAGCAAAAGGTTTTGCAATCTTCCACTTATATATGTGCATCAAAGCACAGATGTTAAATAAAGCTGGATTTTTTCAGTTCAGTGATTGAATTAATGCATTTGAAAGGAAGAGAGGGGAAATGGTTTCAGGACAAACCAAACCAGATGGGAGAAGGCAGGGGTTAGTTTTCCCATCAATTTCTTCTGGGTGAACCCAAATATATGATCTGAAATTAATGTTTTAACTTAGGAATTATTTTATATTTGTCTAATCTATATTAAAAAAGAGGTTATTTTTTTAGATGAAAAATATTCAGTGTTTTTGCTTGAAAATACTGAAACAAATGACTCTGATCTCCCAACTTTTCCCCTGTCTGTTTTGATTCACATTGATCATACAATTTGCCTGAAAATCACAAAAGGCTTGTTCTTCTGAGTAAATGTATTTTATGGTTAATTCATTATTTTGTTGCGGGGGTGGGGGGGGGGCAAGGAAGTCCAGTTGTTATCCTAAATGCTTTGGCTTGTTTATTGCATGTGTAACTGCTGTTATATGTTCCTCAAGACTGTGATCTGAGAGAAAAATGATTTCTAAGCTTGAGTTGCACTGAATGCCAGGTCTGTCCATATCAAATGATACAAAAAATGAACCTGTCATAAACCTTATTTTAATTTTCTCCAATGTCTCATTGGTGGGAATTGATTTTTTTTTTTGCTCAATATTCTTTTTAAAAATTTATTGATACACCAAATTACTGTCTCTTCCCTACCTTGTGTACAGTAATACTAGATTTGGAAGCATTCATTTTTTATTTCAGATAGAATTTTTGATGAGAAAAAGAGATGTTAAATCTTTCAGATCAGAAGAAATACCCACTGTAATTCTAATTTTGGAATCTCACTTGGTTAGATGATAAAGGCAATATTCGCACAGGCTAGTTGATGGAGCTATTTTGATCCCAGTCATAAAAGACTCCACAGACTGATGCTATATATTACTCTGTTTACCTAGAGGATGATATGTGTGGACAGTTGGAAAGGTTGGTGCTGTGGTTACTGCATTGAATTTTGTAGGGGACTCTGCAAATAGGGATGTAAAAGAGCTACACAGATTGTTTCAAATAGCGGTGAATACTGTGGTTTTGGCTCAACACATTTATGCCTTTCTAGATGAAAGTAGAACATAAGTTTGCTGGAAGCCAGAAGATTTTTTATGAACTCTAACAGTCGGGGAAAAAAAAGTTGGCTCAAAGAAAAGAAAAATGAGATGAAATAAATTAACTCCTGGAAAACAGTTTTTGCCACTTGCAAGAATATCACAGATGCCTTCATTGTTCATGTGTTCCTATGTTCTTGCTAAGTTTTGAAGCAGAAAGCAACAACAGTCTCACTTCTAATGTCATAGGACAGAGAAACTTCAAAATAGTATTTCAAGAGGATAAAAGGATTTAACCAGGTACTGCTGCAACTTGTTGTCTAAAGCCAATGGGGTTTCACAGGGTCTGCTTTCTGGATGAGGCCAATCCTCTTGTGCATATAAAAACATCACAATGTAAAGAGTTGCTGTAAGAGAAGTCTAACTTGTGAACATCAGTAATTACTACAGTCACAGTCCAAAAAGATACTTTTTTCCCATTTCTTTTGTTTTAAGAAATTATTGATTCATCAAATCAGGGAACAAAAATTTGGATTATTTGTTTTGATGTGGCAGTGCAGACAACTGCAATGTGAGATGCTGAATCAGCAGCTGTGCATGGGCATAGCTGTCCAAGCATGCTGGCAGGAATGGGATGTTCATCTTCAAAAAATCCACTCAGAAAAAAAACATTTCAATAAATAAAAAGAGCAATGAAATGTTTAAGGATTTTATCCTGGGTCTGGCTACAAAAGGACTAATATTTATTTGCCAGAATACACAGTGCATTTCTGGGACACTATTTTCCTTCAAAACAACTAAACCCTTCAATTTGAAAAATACTCACAAAGAGGGAAAAAACCCAGTAGTTATACAAGCAAACTTTAATTATATTTTTGATCCTTCTAACTCTCAGTTCCTATTGCAATACTAGAAATAGGAAAGCTTATTTTGAAAGTGAGCTAGCAAAGATTCTTCTATGTGCTACATTACCAAATAACATCTTATTCAGGGAGCAGGGGGAGTAGGACAGACCTCTTCAGCTGTGAGTAAGGGAATAAGGCCAATGACATGCTAGGTATCGCCAGTCTGTGATCTGGTATAAACCTGCTTTCGCAGTGGACTCCATTCCAGCATCTGACTTGTAGAGTCACAGCAAGGCAGCTCAGCCAGGTTGCTAACTTAGAAAACGAGGTGGTCTGAAGAAGGTAGATATCTAGTTTTGTAGAACTATCCGTGCAGAGGTAAGCCCAGCTGGATGTCAGTATGTCATCTTTTTTTAAACTGTCAAAGAGATTAATGATTGCAAAGGGCTGTTATCAAATATGGAAGTGAGCAAGAAGAGGGGTACAACAGCTGCATGCCATTTATTGCATGTCCCTCCGTGCTTCTTTTTCTGATACTTTCATTGACTTGTTTTCCCCGTTCCTGCAAATTGTCTCACCTCCTCTTGCTGAATTATATTTTGATCTGTACTAAGACACCATCTGATGCTTCTGTATTCTCTCTCTTATGTTTTTTTTTTTTTTTTTGAGATTTCATTTGTCACAACCTATCCAAACTTTTCCTCACTGGAATCTGTCTATGGAGTGCTCTTTTCTTATCTGTCACTACCACGCTTCCTTCATCCTGATCATGGCTCCTCCATCATTCCTACCTGACCTAATCCCCACTGTCATCCAACTGGGTCATTGGTGTCCACAGTGCTCAAGTCACTCAATTGCATCCATGCTGTCCCAAAGCAAAGCTACCTAAGACCAGCAATGATGCCTTCCTTCAGGCTTGCACCATACTAAATGTCACTTGTTCCATTTTACTATTGGTCTGTAGTGAGGAACTGGGTCATGTATTTTTGTCTACAAGTTTTCTTCAGTTCTGGTATACTTCTGCTCAAGTAATTTTTCTCTTTTAGTGCCAAGTGTCCTGTGCTTACAGTGTCAATCATCTGTAAAACTCCCTAGTTTCTCTCCCAAATTTTTTCCTGAAAAAATGCCTTAAAGATGTGCTTCCAAGGAAAGATCTAAAATCTTTGTGGAGGACAGATGATGGCTAGGAAGAAAACCAATTTTTCTCATCTGTAAGAATTGGGAACAGGGTAAGAGGAGTCACAGAATTGTTGGTCTGCTGGCTGAAGTTAAATTCCTTGAATTAATATTGGAATAAATAGTCCAGCTTTTTAAAAACTCTTGAAATGTGAGGAGAATGAGAGTCACCATGGATTTGTAAGGAGCAAACTGTCAAATTAATTTCCATTACAATGGGATAATAGGACTTGTAGAAAACAGAGAAGCAATAACTGCTATCCTTGTATTAGTAAGGTTCAAGGTAGTTGTCAGTTATTCACTCTCAAAATGAAAAGCTATTGAATGGTGGTATGCAAGATTCTGTCCCAAGTTCAGGACTATTCAACAACTTCACTAAGAACATGGTGTCAAACTTGAGCATCTTCACTAGCTTTACAAATAAGGATTAAGTTGGGAAAAGGGGGGCTGCAAGTTGGAGAAATTGAGGAAATGGTCAGAAAGTGTATCTACTGTAGTCAGCAGTAGTAAAGGATCATCAAATTACTTCATAAAATCTTGGATGTGCCACTTCCAGAAATTTTGAGATCCTAAAAGACCATTGAAAATGATCAGATTTCTACACTGGAAGAATCCGAGTGCTTTGCCCTTGACCAAGGGCAAGTCCTGCCTGACTACCAAGGGCAAGTCCTGCCTGACTAACCTGGTGGCTTTCTATGATGGAGTAACTGCATCAGTGGACAAGGGAAAAGCAATGGATGTCATCTATCTGGACTTCCAAAAAGCCTTCGACACGGTCCCCCACAACATCCTTCTCTCTAAATTGGGGAGATATGGATTCGATGGGTGGACTGTTCGGTGGATAAGGAACTGGTTGGATGGTTGAAACAGAGGGTAGTGGTCAACGGCTCGATGTCCAAATGGAGACTGGTAACAAGTGGTGTTCCTCAGGGGTCCGTACTGGGACCAGTGCTGTTTAATATTTTCATCAATGACATAGACAGCGAGACCGAGTGCACCCTCAGCAAGTTTGCGGATGACACCAAGCTGAGTGGGGCAGTTGACACGCCTGAGGGACGGGATGTCATCCAGAGGGACCTGGACAGGCTGGAGAGGTGGGCCTGTGCAAACCTCATGAGGTTCAACAAGGCCAAGTGCAAGGTCCTGCACCTGGGTCGGGGCAACCCCCGATATCAATACAGGCTGGGAGATGAGGGGATTGAGAGCAGCCCTGCGGAGAAGGACTTGGGGGTACTGATGGATGAAAAGCTGGACATGAGCCAGCAGTGTGCGCTTGCAGCCCAGAAGGCCAACCGTATCCTGGGCTGCATCAAAAGAAGCGTGGCCAGCAGGTCGAGGGAGGTGATTCTGCCCCTCTACTCGGCTCTGGTGAGACCCCACCCGGAGTACTGCATCCAGCTCTGGAGCTCTCAGCACAAGAAGGACATGGACCTGTTGGAGCGAGTCCAGAAGAGGGCCACGAAAATGATCCGAGGGCTGGAGCATCTCTCCTACGAGGCCAGGCTGAGAGAGTTGGGGCTGTTCAGCCTGGAGAAGAGAAAGCTGCGGGGAGACCTTATTGCGGCCTTTCAGTACTTAAAGGGGGCCTATAGGAAAGATGGGGACAGTGTTTTTAGTAAGGCCTGTTGTGACAGGACAAGGACTAATGGTTTTAAACTAAAGGAGGGCAGATTTAGACTAGATATAAGGAAGAAATTTTTTACAATGAGGGTGGTGAAGCACTGGAACAGGTTGCCCAGAGAGGTAGTGGAGGCCTCATCCCTGGAAACATTCAAGGTTAGGTTGGACGGGGCTCTGGGCAACCTGATCTAGTTGATGATGTCCCTGCTCACTGCAGGGGGGTTGGACTAGATGACCTCTAAAGGTCCCTTCCAACCCAAAGCATTCTATGATTCTATGACATAAGACAAGAAAACTGAGGGGAATGTCTTAAGATATAAAAACTTCCTCCATATAAGAAGAGAAAAACTTGTTCTCAGAAAGATATTACAGGCTTAATCATAGCATGAGAAATGAGATGGACTTCATGTGACTTCTCAAATTCCCTTATGGTTTCAAAACGCCATATGCTGTTAAAAATGTAGGGTAAATTAGAATTGTTTCAGATGAAAACACAATTATATACATTATATATGTACAGAATAAAGGGGAAAACATTGGAATTTTTTTTGTTGCTGATATTCTTGTATTGAACCATACCTATTAACACTATTGAACCCTTGTGAGTGAGGAGTATAGCTGGACATACATGTTGCAGTTGATGATCTGCAGCTTAGAGGTATTAGGCAACTGCCTTACGCAGCTGAATTAATGTTTTAAGCACACACATGCTTTGATCTTCTAATGTAGCGTCTGTATGGATCTGAAAAGAGAATTCACCTGTATAGTCACAAACGCTCTCCTTCCCACTGAAAGAATATATGCTTACATATTCTAACATAGGTGGATTAATCCAAATCTATAGTCTGAATACCTCCAAAGTTTAGAATGGAAGACCAAACTGTTATGGTTTTTTCCCAGCTCTTCCATGGACTAACATTATAGTCTTTTGAACTTTTGAATGCATGTTTAAAGTTGTAATTTTAGGTTGGGCCAATCCCATGCAATTAAACAGCAGAAATTTGGTACTGCTGGCATGCATTATATAACTAACTTTCATTTTACATTATGGTAAAGTGACTACATCTCAAAATGATTATTTCTTCATATGGGCCTATGAAGATTTAGTAAATTTAATTATCCCAAACTAATATTATCATAATGGTATTTTTTTCCTCCAAAGAAAAATCCTAAAGAATGGTGAGGTGATGTAATGGTTAAAGAGATAGCATAAGAAGAATTGATACTAGTGCTTGTCCCAATAGGAGTACATTTCACATCTGTTATTTATGATGTGAAGTGCCATTGGGGACAGATCTAGTAACTATGTACATAGTAATACCTTTAATTAGACTAACAGAATAAATATTGCACACAGGCTTTAGGGATCTCATAAAAGCCGTACCCCTGACGAAGAGGAAATTGGAGCAACTGGAGAATGATAACTTCAACAGGAACTGTAAACTGCGAAGATCAATATCTCCTAACTTCTTGTGCATTGATTCTTGCAGCACTTATGGATAAACTTTCGATTCCTCTATGACCTTTAAGGAAAAAAAAAACCTTCCTGTGAACTTGGAAAGCTTAAGAATAAAACTTACTTGTCAGTCAAATGACAAATGTCAGATGACCTTCTGCTATCACTGTGCCTATACCAAGATTTTTTTTTTCTTTTAAATATCCAACCTCTTTTGTAAGCACTACAGAGAGAGGTTTTTGGAGCAGAAAAATATCTTTACCTGAGACTGTGCTGCCTCTCTTCTGGGCTGCACTGCCTGAGGTACAGAGCTGAAGCTTGGGGGTATAAAGGCTTTGAAGTTAAAGCATAACAGCCTCTTTGTTTTCTCTGTTTTCCTTGCCATAAAGAGCACATAACTGGAGTGACAGAGTTCAGTGAATAGACGCTTTACACGGCTGCACATTGCAACACCTGCTGGCAGCTGAGTGTGACACCACTGCAAACCTCTACCCATGGCACAGGAAGGGACACAGAAACCCCTTGTTCAGTCTCATGTTTTATAATAGTCAGAAATATACATGTGGTGGGTTGCGTTTTCCCCATTCTTGAAGCCAGTTTTTCCATGTGTTTCAGCCAAAGCAATACCTGCAAACATTAAGACTAATTTTCCAGCTCAGTACTTTAGAAGTAACTATGGCAATGCTACAATCATATTGTGTCATCTTTAGCTTGTGGGGCTGGCTTCAATGTCCTTACAGTGGTTTGCAGGTGCAGTTAGGTGGACAGGATATTTTAATAACCTGTGACTGTTGATTGTGCCTTGTAGCTTGTGCCTATCTTGAAATAAAAGGCCAGTTGGTCAGGCTCCAGAAGAAAAGACAAAATGGAATTTTAAAATTGGACCTTTTTGCATGGTTGTCACAAATCGAGGACTTCCACTTGAATGCTGATTGTGGGCAAGGTGGTAGGGGAATTAAGCTAACAAAAACTCTGAGCTGAACCTTGTCGGTGGGCTGAAGAAAGTATGTGCAAAACAGTGGAACTCCAATAGCCTCTGCTGTGGAACCACTTGCATGACTTACCAGACTCCAGCTTGAAGTTTTGTTCTTTCTGTGCTCTGTTATCATTTGCATGCCTTGATCCATTAACATCACTCCTTAAACACACATAAAATGAAGGCCAAATGATTTTTTTACAGTACCTCTCTAAATTGCTTAGTTTTTTTTTTTTTTTTAAAAGGTCTATTTGTCCCTTGAAGAGTTATGAGAACTGCTGTTACAAAGACCATGTTTTATAGCACCCATCATATCTTTTCCTGACTTTTTAAAAGTTCATTTCCAAACTCAAGGCTTGAAAAAATAGCAAACCTATATACTTTTTACATAGTAGATGCCTCTGTGCCATGTTTGATATGAAATAATTTTTTTTTTAAATTCCAATTGTAAATCTTATCTTAAGAGTTAATAATTTATCCACAAAAATTTCTATATAAAGTGAAAATTAATGTCTCTATTTTGCTGTTTAAAGTTTTATCTGAAACAGCACTAGTGGCTATTTGCATGAGATGCAGGCTAAAGCCTTATTAAAACTAAAAGCTGAGCAACCATTGCAGTATTTCATTCTCTATTTAGTTTTACTAATAGTTGAGAGCTTTCTTGGTAGGAAAAGTTATTTTGATAATCATAACATAAGAAAAAATTCCATACACGTATAAATAAAACTTGGTGATGAAAAGTAGGTCATTCTTTCAGTCTGGCTTTTAGCTACATCTTAAAGATTTTTCTCTGCAGTGATTTGCTGATCCACTTATTCTTAATATCATAATCCTTAAATTCATAATCCTCAGTGATAGTTAATGATTGCTAACATGTATAATTTTCCTCATCCAGTGTCAACAGTGCCAGTGATACATTTGGTCATGTGTTTGTAAGTGGCTGTCTGTTTCAGAATCTGGTTATTTAAAGTGTATCTAATTTAATTACCAAACAGCAAATACACTGTCTGCAAAAGTCACTGACCTAGAATGTTGCCTTTAAGCTTTTGAGCATGGCTGATAGTGGAATGATGTAAAATGACATGAAAGCTGAAGACATAATTGCTCATTTTGAATCTTTTTTTCGGTAGCTAACATTATTCTGAAGATGAAAAGTGACAGTTATATATTTTTGGCAACGTTTCCCTGTAGGAAAGGAATATGCAACCTACTTATTTTTGCTACTGTTAGGGCTGACTCAAAATTATATTCATAAAAAGTTTATTTACTGACATTATGGACTGAATTTTTGAGTGGTCTCTACCCAAGTACTAATTTAGAGCTTTTATAGTCTAGGTATGTAGTCATGCAAAATGCGCTGTCAGAGGTTTATCCACAAAATATCATGAGAGTTATTTCTAGGAGCAAATGCTGTGTTTTGGGAGCATCCAAAAAAAAAAAAAAG